>JAJONR010001110.1:0-96241 GCA_029582245.1 Solanum etuberosum | reverse complement strand
GCCAATCTTTACTACTCTTAGAGGCTTGCAGACTAGTGTGTGGGGTGTATAGCTACGTTATGGCCATGCAGGCCTAGTTTGTTGGTTTGCTGAAGCTTGTTAGATGTTTGATGTATTATCTTGATATATACCTGCTTTCAGTTTTTGTATAGAGAACATGGTGGCCTCGACGGCCCAATCAGGACGTTTGTGCTAGTTCGCTATTTCTTTATATGAACTCTTGGGAGTAGCTGTTTCTTTTATAGATCTGTTGACAGGGGCCTTGTCGGCCAAGGGCTTAATTTTAAGCCGAGATATACTTATTTGTTTTCTTGATTGTGTGTGGCTGCCATGCGCTAGTAGCAAATGGTGCAGCAGGGTCAGCTCAGGCGTGAGTTTTGGCATTAAGATCCAGTTGCGCCCCTTGAGTTTGGGGCGTGACAGAATATTCCTCCACGGAGGAATCCCATGAGAAGGAATAGGAATGTTCATGAAAATATGAGACACGAGGTTCCCCAAGTGCCAGTCAACCCTTTGGCCGAGCAAGTGACTAATGATGAGTTTGAGTAGGATTTCATGCATTGGCCCAAGCTATGATGGCTTAAGAAAATAGAGAGGTTGTGGCTCCCGTGAACCCAAGGGTGGGTAGAGTGGCAATAAGGATGAGGGACTTTATTAGGATAAAAACCCAAAATTTCATGGGTCTAATGTAGAGGAAGATACTTAAGAGTTCATTGATGAGGTGTATAAGGTGTTGATGATCATGGGAGTGACGACGGTGTAAAAGGCGGACTTGGCCGCTTAACAACTTAAGGGTGTTGCTAGAGTTTGGTTCAACTAATGGAAAGAAGAGAGGGCGGTAGATGAGGGTCCTCTTGATTGGGAGAAATTTAAGGTTGCTTTTCTTGATAGGTTATTTCCCCTAGAGATGAGGGAGGCAAAAGTACTTGAGTTCATTAACCTTCACCAAGGAGATATGAGTGTGAAGGAGTATGTTTTGAAATTCACACAATTGTCTAAATATGCTCCAACTATGGTTGTCGATCCAAGGGCAAGGATGAGTAAGTTTGTGTCAGGTGCTTCCAACTTAAAGGTCAAAGAATGCCTTACCGCCATGCTTGTTATGGAGATAGATTCTCCCATTTGATGGCTCATGCACAACAAATATAAGAAGAAAAGCTTAAAGAGAAAACTAGGGATTCAAAGAGGGCAAAAAGAGATGATGGTGCATCTTCATTGTCTACTTGTGCTAGGTGTGGTAAGAACCATGAAGGCAAGTGCTTAGCCAGCACAGATGGTTGCTTTGGGTGTGAAAAGGGTGGTTACAAGAAAAGATATTGCCTAATTCTTACTTCTAAGGGAAGGGATGGTAGGCAAGATCATGAGGGTTCCCCGGATGCCCTAATTGATAAGTTAAGGTCTTTTAGCTTGTGGGTATGCATTGCTTGGTATTGAGTGTTTTGTTGGATATAGTAAGACTCTGTGTATGGAGATTTTGTTTGGAGTAGTCCTTGAAATCCTTGTGGAAACTTCTTAGGTGTGTACTTGTATCAATGGCTTAGTGGTTGTTAAGGCGTTGGTGTTATGGTTAGATTGAGGGAGATGGATTTGAAAAGACTAGTGGGGTTTTCTCCCAAGGAGAAGACAGTGTGCTTCATGATTGGTACGTAAGTAGAACTATGTTGGTTTCCAAATAGTTCCTTGTTATGGTTTGGTGGGTGAAAGTTTGGAGGCGATGTGACTACATAGTATCCCTATCTCTTTCCTTTATCTTCGAATCTAGCTTGAGGTATTAGCTCCTCATGGTTCACTCTTTAAGATTCGGGTGTCTTAGTCATGCTCATGTTTCCTCATGCTTGCATACTCATGAAAAAATTGATTTTCAAAAATATGATTTAGTTTAATTGATTGATTTCTTCATGCTTAGGGGCATTTGAGTATGAGTTGCATATAAACCTTATGAAAAGATGTTTTGAAAAAATGTTTTAGCTTGGAGTTGAATTTTCCTCCTCGGATATGTGCATTTATGTGATTGCATTCATGTTGGCTGCTAGGTCTAGTTCCTATCTTCCTTATGATGTTTTGAACATGTTTTAGCTTGGAGTCGTATTTCCCCCTTGGTTATGTGCATTTTGATGAACTTACATTGATGATTGGGTTGTTAGTTTCTCTCCTACTCTTTTCGTGCTAGCTTGAGTTCCATTCGAGGATGAATGTTCCCAAAGGGGAGATAATGTAACACATCAAAATAAAAAAATCAAGAAAATTTCATTTTTCTCGGACCTAGTGTCAAGACCAACGACATCATCCATGGCCCGTAGGTGGGATGACGGTCCGTCGATGGTGGCGTGGTCCACGAGTTGGATTTTTCTAAAGATGTCTAGTTTTAGTACTTTTTGACGGTTCACCAGGACAGCTCGTCATCCATTCCACGAGTTGTAGATAGGTTTCGTAGGTAAGTCCCAGACATAGAAAGATTTCAGAGTCAGAAGTCAAGATTGACGACCATGACCTACGGTCCGTAGACTGAACCATGGCACATAAAAAGGGGTCCGCCATTGGTGGCCCAGTAATTGAGTCTCTGAAGTCAACGACGGACGAACAGGACGGTCCGTAGGTTGAGCCACGGACCGTGGTTAACCACCGTCATTGACAACGACAGTTATTTTGAAAGAAAGGGCTTTTGGGTTAACTTCAAACAGTTATATCTTTTAGCACAAAATTAATTAGGTGGCCCATGACCTACCAAATTAAAGATAATTGAATCATCTTTCCAACGCCACTGAGTTGGCTAAAATCCAAGCTCATAGTAAAAAGTTATACTCATTTTAGTGAAGCCCTATCAGGCAGACCATGAACCACGACGCCAGTCAACAGACCGTGGTCCAAACAACGGTCCGTCAGTGGTCTCGTGGATGGCCTTCGTTAGTTTTTAAGTCAGGGGTTATTAGGTCTTTTCCTGATTATTTTAACTCAATACTAAGTCGTTTTTCTATCTAATAGAAGACTACATAATGATTTTAAACCCCCCAAATCACCCAAACCCAATTCATTCTCTCAAATTCTCAAAAGTAGATCAAGCTCTTCCTCTCCAAATATTTCTCTCTCTAGAAGTTGAAGAAGAAAGCTACGGTTTCAAGATCAAACCTCTAAATCCTCCATTGCTTCCAAGATTTTGGCACCAAGGTATGATACTTTTCATCAATGGATCCCTTTCCTCGATGGAGTTCCTAAATTCTCCAATTTTTAAGTTAGAAATCTCCAATTGAAGTTAGGGTTTTCTTCCATGTCATGAGTTCCATTCAATGTTGATTTATTTGATTGATTTATGAACTTTTATGCATGAATTGAAGTAATTGCATGTTTTAAAATTGAATTTCCATGAAGTCATGCATAACCCATGTTTTCTAAGCTATGTTGATATAATGTGGGTTTTGGACTATGAAAGATGAAATTATGAAATATGCATGTATTCTCTCAATGAAATAGATGTAAATGAATTTGAAGATGCATTGACTTTTAAATTATGATGAAGCTTATGAATTATTGAAAAGAAAGCATGTTCATGAATGTATGTTTATGACTCAAGAAAGCTTATAGATGAGATTGTCTATATGTTCTATGAAGCTTGGCCACATGACATGAATGACATCTACATTTGCCCTCAATGCTTTTCGGGCTATTTTTCTAAATTAGGTCTTGATTAGTATGGTATCCGGATATGCCATCAATGATTATAGGCCACGATTTCAAAATTGTTTCCATTAGTATGTAGGGCATCTCTATTATGAAGTGAATGATTATGGGCCTTAAAATCTATTATGAAAAGATCATGGACGGTGAAAGGTTTTATCTCGCATGGTCTAAGGAGCTATCCTAATATGACTTTAGCTTGTATTTGTTACTTAATTGTTCCTTTCCATGGATCATGAGACAAGTTAAGATTAATAACTACTCGGTGGGATTTATGATTAGCACCAAGGGGATATTGAGATTGAAGCTCTCCAGAGTTGAGGTCGGGTTTCTAGTAGTAGTCTTCTTATCCCTTACCTATGTGCCCCCATAGGATGATGGTCTAGATAGACATTAGTTAGTGTATCCACTTTAGCTCAGATTCATGGTTCTACCTTGGCAAGTAGGACACCATTTTCATTGTGGGAGACACCGGGGGATCATGTTATAGCTTACATGGTCTTTATGTAGGTTAGGGCTAATTCCCACAATAATAATGAACTAAGGTTACTCCAAGAAGTATCTCACATGTGTTCAAAAATAGTTTTACTTGCATTGATCATGATTTCATTTTATGTTTTCTAACCCTCTTATCTTATGTTTTAACTTGGTCCTTGCATATCACGAAAATGTCCTATTTAGCATGAGTTCATATTTTTATGCATGGCTATCATACTTAGTGCATTTTTGTACTAACGCATACTCTTGCCTACATTTCTTATCCTAAAATGTAGGACCCGACAATTCCAATTTCTACTTCCGTGGCTAGGATCTCTTAGTAGTTGAAGATAGAAGATTGGTGAGGCGTCATGTTTCGAGGACCAAGCCTTTATTTCATTATGTCTTTTCATTTTAGTTTTGAACTTGATGTACGGGTTACGTCCCAATTTTCTCTTATGTACTAGATGGCTTTGAGACGATGTTTAGACTTCTACTTTTCTCTATAAAACTTTTATATATTGAAACTGTCTTTTAAATCTTCTAAACTCTATTATCTTGTATGATGTATGCTAAGTGGCTTGTATGGGGACTTTCAGAGTCTTGTACGCCATATTACGCCTAGGGGTTAACTTGGGTTGTGACAAGCATTGTGTAAATAGTGTTGACAGGATAATGGCTCTATATAGGATAGGATGAGTTGTTCAAAGACGAACAAAACCTTTAAGTGTGTGTTGGTGATGTAAGGTGTATTTACGCATCCAAGAACCAAATTTTATCCATTATTTAGCTTATTTTCAAGTATAAACTTGCATATATTGATGTGTTTTATGTGTGATTATTGTTATGAGATAATAGATATGATTAGACAAATTCAAGATAAAATTATCAAGGATTGACTCAAAAAGTTGACTTTAACTTAAAGCGAACCATCCAGAATTGAATGTAGCCAATGCAAGCAGAAGAAGAAGGTTCTGCAACATGAGGGATGCACCACGTTGTCCCTCGTGCGACATTTACTAGTGAACTAGATTTTATGGAAAATATTTGGTGCAATGTACGTGCAACACTTTGAAAAAGAATACAAGGTGTCTGAGATAGACCTCACAACGTGTGCCTCTTGCCTCATGATGGAGTCTTTGCCGCACACCCCTGTTTTAAATGGCTGAAAATTTACAAAGTAAAATGGAGTCAAGTTGGGATTAGAATTTATATTCCACTATTATAAATAGATCATAAGGATGATGTTTTTAGGGTTACACACTATTATTAGAATACATTTCATGATTCTTTGTTATGAACTACTCTAGAATTATTCTTAGGTTTTGTTATTGCTTTCATAAAACATCATTGTGGTACAAATAAGATACTCTTGTAAGAACAACATTAATCAAAGATAGTTTATTTCTTTTCATCTTAATGTTCTTTGGTTGTTTCAATTACATTTTTTATCATTCGCAACTAGTTATGAGTCGCTAAATCTTATAACGAGGGCAATGAAACCTACAGACGGGAAGAGGATAACATATTGTTTACGTTAAAATCTTCGCATAAAGATGTGATCGTATGATATTAAGATTCTTTTGTAAAGATTATTCTTTAATGGTTCCAAATATTAAAAACTCACCCATATTCTTACTTGCTTGACAAAAGAAGATAGGATTAGGAAAAAGGATAATTAACAGGGATTTTGGGCTACAACAACCCCCACCTAACAGCTTCAGCTAGAGATAGCATAGCTAAGCTGAAGCATATGATGATGAACAAATTAATTCGACACTCAAGTGCAGGAAGGACTAAGGGTGAAATTCTCTTGATTGGTCTGAAAGTCTTTAGGAGACTAATAGATTTGTTAGTTTTGCACAATGAACATACATGAACTAGTTGATAGTAAAGTATATTTTTCAATTTTGATATCTAAGAACCATAAATCTAGTTTGTCTTTAAATTCTTGATACAAACTTTCACAACCCAAGGGTACCCGGCCCTAGATGTAACAAGGCATACAAGACCCCGAGAGGCCTCAAACAAGCCACCTAGAATATCATAACATAAAGTAATAGAAAATGGTGCAAAAATTTACAACAATTCAACACAATCAAAGTCTTTTATAAAATGAGCGGAAGTGTAATACCATAGTCTCAAACCATCTAAACAACATGAATAAAGTCTTGGGACGCATCCCATACAATAGTCGAAGACACGAAATGAAAGTCATAAGGGAAAAGGGTGATCACATCCTCGAACACAATGAGGACTCACCAAATCTTCACTTCCATGATCAACAATGAAGCTAGCCACGAGTGTGAGAATCTATGTCGCCGGACCCTACATTTGATAAGAATGTAGGCAAGAGTATACGTTAGTACAATTAAGTACTAAATATGATAGCTAGCATAAGCAACATAAACATCATGGTTAGTCAATATAAACCATAAGCATAATCAATGCACATAAATCAATATCATAATAAGAAAGGAATACTTCTCAAGCAACCTTACTCATCCTTAGTCAAGACTTGGGTCATCATCTCTTAGTCAACTTCCCTCATGGAAGGTACCTCAAGCAACAATCCAAGCTATTCATTCTTCATAAGATAATTCACATAGTTTATACTTACTTTTAAAAACATGGGGATTCGCCTCTTTGCCTAACTTACAAAGGCTAATGGTATTCGCCTCTTGCCTTACTTACTTTTAGATTGCGGGTACTCGCCTCCACATCATTTCATAAGGAGCATGGGTACTCTCCTCCATGTCCATTCATCATAATAGGAACGTGGGAACTCACCTCTTTGTTCAATTCTAAGGAGTATGGGAATCACCTCGTATCCTTTCATATAGATGTCAAGGGTAGTCGCCTCTAGCCTCATCAATTGCATCATCTTTTAGTCTAGATTTATTTTAGGTGAGCATTCATTTCAAACCTAGAATCATTCATCCGAGTAAGCCTTTCACATTTATACATTCATAATTAGATAATTTATGTGGGAAGTATCCCTTCCTCAACAATAACATCAATTTCCAACAATTCACATCATAAGCTTTACTCTCAAAGCCCTAGATCTCATGATCATCATCTAAGCTTATTTCTTAAGCAGTTCTAATCATAATTCATCAATCCTATAAGGACAAGCCTAAACCCAAAAAGTTTTCCTTCATGGCACAAACCCAATTATATCAACTCTAGGTTGTAATCATGGAATAGGCATGGGTACATGTAATTTCACTATAATAACATGTAATTCTACTAATTCAATAATAAACAATCACAATCCACTCAATTGGATCAACAATCATCATAACCCACAACATTGGAAGAAACCCTAGCTAGAATTGGGGAATTTTTCATCAAATTGGGGGAATTCTAGGGGACTCCATGGGAGGAAGGATCCCATGGATGAAAAGTTATCATACCTTAGTCACAATGCCCACACAAACTTGAATATTGGAGATTTGAACTTGACCTAGCTTCAATTTATTCCTTTTTCTTCCAACTTCTAGAGAGAGAATTTTTTAGAGGAGTTTTGGGTTTTCTTTTGGGATTTGAGAGAATGAGTTAAATGAAGGATTTTGGGGGTTAAAAATACTTATATAGGTGGCCTAGGTTTAGTCAAAACGACACGACTTAATTCTAATTAAATCCGGAAAAGACCCTTAAGCCCCTAACTTAACCGTCCCACAGGCCCACCCACGAGACCACGCCGACAGACCGTGGATGGACCTACGGTCCGTCCTGGTCAAATGTGGTTTGATGGTCTGGGGCTGATTTTTGGGCCTTGGGACCTACGGTTCCCCAACCACGGGGCGTGGGTCCAGGCGTGGTTACTGCCTCACACAATATTCCATGGTGCCCATCCACGAGGCTCACCCACGGGGTGTGGGTCCAACCACGGGGTGTGGTTGGCCCTCGTGGGTGACACTTGGAAGTTCTGAAAATTTGCTAAGCTTTCATATTTAGGCTACGGGGTGTTACAATATCTCCCCATTGGGAACATTCGTCCTCGAACGGGATTCTAAGCACGTTTCTAAACGAAAAGACTCAAGACTAGCAGCCCATCATGCATGCAACTCATCTAAATGCACACAACTAAGGAGGAAACATCAACTCCAAGCCAAACATACTCAATGCACCATAAGAAAGTAGGAACTACATCTAACAACCCAATATGCATGAAATTTTCAGATTTCTTACATTTAAGGAGGAAAGATCATCTCCAACTTAAAAGCTTGCTCAACACAATCTCATGGTGCCTAAATGAAATCAATACTCAAAGCACATACTCAAGGAGGAAATCTCCACTCCAAGTCAAGGCATGTTCAACAATTATTCTCATGAAGTCTATAGGCAACTCATACTCAATGAACAACAACATGAGGAAAATAATTCATATAAGTCATTCCTTTCACAACTTGAGCAATTCATGAACATGCATAATCATAAGGAAATCATGGAAACTGTCACGACCCAGGGGTACCCCCTAGATGTAACAAGGCGTATAGAACCCCGAAGAACTCCATACAAGCCACTTAGCATATCATAACATAAGCAATAGAACAATAAGGGTAAAACATATTTCACATTTAAAATTTTCATAAAAGAAAAGTGGAAGTCTAGACATTAAGTCTCAACATAGCCATCTATTACAATATTAGAATGAAATAGGGCCTAGCCCATTCAGCATGTCCGAAAGAGTTATACATGAAATGAAACTACAACATGAGAAATAGCCATCCTCGAACCATGAGGACTCACCAACAAGCTCGGAATATAGTCAAGTTGAAGCACTAGCCACTAGAATGATTACCTCGAGAATCAGACCCTACACTTGGGGAAAATGTAGGAAAAGTAGGTGTTAGTACAAAAATGCACCAACTATGATAGCCATGCATAAAAATATTGAAAACATGCAAAAAAGGACATTTCATTTGAAAGTATGTAATTTACCAAGTTTAAACATCATCATAGTCATAGTGGAAAAGCATAAGTCATAAACATAGTCACCATAATCATCATCATCATAGAAGCCTTTGAGAACTCATATACAAAGCTTATTGAGTAACCATAGTTCATAATTCATATTCTTGTTCTTATTTGTTGTTGTGGGAACTAGCCTTAACCGACATGAGGCCATGTGAGCTTAACATGGAATCCGGTGACTCCCACACCGAAAAGGGGTGTTCTACTTGCCTAAGGTAGAACCATACTCTTAGCTTAGGTGGATCCACTAGCTAATGACCTATGGGGGCACATAGTTTATGGGATAAGGGGATTACTACTAGAAACCCGTCTTCTACTATCGTGAGGGCTTCCATCCCAACAGATTGCTCCTAGAAACCCGGGCTCAACTAACGTGAGGGCTCCCATCTCATATCAATATACACTCGGTGCTAAGCATTTATTCCCACGGAGTACATATTAAGTCTTGACTTAAATCATATTCATGGAAGAATGTCTTGACACTCAATCCAATATAATTCATAGGATAGGCCTTAGATCATGCGTGAGAATAACCTTTTACCGTCCATGTCTACATATAGATTCAATAGGTGAGAAAGCCTTTCAACTTAGAATCATCTTATTGTGAGAAAATATTTCACTTCAAATCATATTCATGCATAAGTGTGTATATGAGAATATCTTTTCAACAACACAACAACTACATCATAATCATAGACACTTCACTCTCAAAGTGTTCTTAAAGCATACACATATATTTCATAAGAACATGCATAATTCACATATCTGCCCTTTCAAGGTTCAAAGTTCACTTACCATCAAAACATCTAGAAATCACTACATTAGACATGGATATCACCATAATTCAAGTAACTCAATCACTACTTGCATAATTTTCATAACATTCTTCCTTCACCAACAAAGTCCCACATCACAAGATCATAATTGGGAAATTTGGGGATTTCATGGGTTCTTGGGGGAATTCATCATAAAAACCATACGAAATCATCAATGCATGCATAATATAACATAATTCAATCATTAGAATCGATTTTGAAAGGAACCCATGACTTTGGAATCAAACCCTAACTTTTAGGGATTTTTATCTTTAAAATTGAGATTTTGAAGGGACTTCATGGATGAATTCTATCCATGTATGAAGAGCTACCATACCATATCAATGAAGTTCAATGAACTTGGTGAAGAACCTTGCTTCTTGAATACTAGATCCAACTTCCTTCTTCTTCTTCTAGTTCTAGAGAGAGAATATTTGAGAGGATGAAGTTTTGGGAATAGATTTGAGTTTTAGGAATAATAAGTTGGATGACTTAATTTAGGGGTCTAAAATCCTTATATAGGTTGTCTTAATTAGGCTAAAACGACACCACTTAATATTAATTAAAACCGGAAAATCCCAAAGAGCCCCTAAACTTAACCACCAAAACTGCCCCCAGGTCACCACCCACGAGACCACGACCATGAGGCGTAAGTGGACCTACGGCCCGTATTGGTTGGGCCTGGTTTGGTGACTGGGAGTTGGAAACTTGGACCGTGACCCACGACTCCCCCATCCACGGACCGTGGACCCATCCACGAGGCGTGGGTCCTGATCTCATGGTTCACGGCTTTAGGCAGTACCATGGGCTCATCCACGACTGTCCACCCACGGGGCGTGGACCCAACAACGGGGTGTGGGTCCTTTCGTTGGTCATTGCCAGGTAGTTTCTAGGGTCCTCCTCAAGGGCTCATGGTTGGTCCTTGTGGGGTGATACATTGACGTTCTAACACGACAACCTCTATTTTAAGTGCGGGGAGTTACATTCATGACTCTAACCCTCACATTAATCTCTAGTTTGGCCTACTAATTTCTGGGGTTTTACAATATCTCCCCCTTGGGAACATTCGTCCTCGAATGACGATTTAGACACCTTACGGAAGTAAAGACTCAAGACTAGCGGCCCATCATGCATGCAACATCAAAATAATGCACAATTCAAAGGAGGAAACTTCATCTCCATCTCAAACATAATTAATGCATCACAAGGAAGTAGGAACTACATCTAACAATCCCTTATGCATGAAAACTCAACATTGCTCATATTCATAGGAGGAACTACCTTCTCCAAACTAAAAGCATGCTCAACACAATATCATGGAGCCATTGTGCAATATACTTTCAAAAAGCACATTTAAAGCATGTTCAACAAGTCATCTCATGAAGCATGTAGGAAACTCTTACTCAATGCACAACAACATGAGGAATATCAATCATAAAAACTCATGTTCTTACTAAACATAAATTTCTTCCTCAAGAACATGCATAACATAGGGAAATCATGGAAATATCAAATAACACACATGACTCCCAAAAATAAGGAAAACTCAAAAGGAACTACTTACCTCAAGATAGGGTAGGAATAGAAGGAAAAAGATGAGGATAGTGGGACTTCATATCGGCCTCGGCCTCCCAAGTAGCACCCTTAACTAAATGATTCCTCCACAAAACCTTCACGGAAGCTATTTCCTTGTTTCTCAACCTCATAACTTGCCGGTCTAGAATCTGTACCGGAACTTCCTCATATGAAAGACTTTCATCAACCCCCAACCCTTCTAAGGGAATAACGGATGTCGGATCTCCAACACACTTCTTGAGCATGGAAACATGAATCACCGGATGCACCGAAGCCAACTCACTTGGTAAATCTAACTCATAGGTAACCTTATCAATACGCTTCAAAATTTGGTATGGGCCTACATACCGGGGACCAAGTTTCCCCTTCTTGCCAAATCTCATCACATTCTTCATCGGTGAGATTTTCAAATAGACCCAATCATTAACCTCGAATTCTAGATCTCTTCTCCTCACATCGGTATAAGACTTTTGCCGGCTTTGAGCCGTTCTCAATCTCTCTCTAATGAGTCAAACTTTCTCAATGGCCTCTAGAACCAATTCGGGACCTATCAAAGGCATTTCCCCCACCTCGAACCAACCTATAGGAGATCTACACCTCCTATCATACAAGGCCTCAAATGGAGCCATACCAATACTTAAGTGATTGCTATTATTATAGGTAAACTCTACCAATGGAAAATGGTCATCCCAATTACCCTTAAAGTCAATTACACAAGCCCTTAACATATCTTCCAAAGTTTGGATGGTGCGCTCCGCTTTCCCATCGGTTTGGAGATGAAAAGCTGAACTAAGCTTAACCTTGGTGCTTAGACTCTTTTGAAAGGATCTCCAAAAGTGAGAAGTGAATTGAGGGCCACGATCGGAAATAATGGATAAAGGCACTCCATGCAACTTCACCATTTCTCTTATGTACAACTTGGCATAGTCCTCCGCCGAAAAGGAAACCTTGACGGGAATAAAGTGAGCTGATTTGGTCATCTAATCTACAATAACCCATATAGAATCATTTTGTCTCCGGGTGCGAGGCAAACCCACAGTAAAATCCATATTTATCTCTTCCCACTTCCAGGTAGGAATACCTATATCTTGGGATAAGCCTCCCGGTCTTTGATGCTCAACCTTAACTTGTTGACAATTAGGGCACTTAGCCACAAACTCCGTGATATCTTTCTTCATTCCATTCCACCAATAGACCTCCCGCAAGTCATGGTACATCTTGGTGGCTTCCGGGTGAATAGAGTACCGAGAACTATGAGCTTCCGACAAGATTTTCTCTCTCAAGTCATCTACATTAGGAACACATAAACGGCCTTGGTATCTAAGTACACCATTTCCCCCTTGGGAGAAAGCCTCAACGGATTTCTTAAGTACCGCCTCTTTCAATTAAACCAAAATAGGATCAAGGCCTTGCTTAGATTTTACATCCGCCACAAAAGATGATTTGGACCCATTGTGAACTATGACACTACCATAGACAATCGACTAAGAGCATCCACTACCACATTGGCCTTGCCGGGGTGATAAAGAACACTTATGTCATAATCTTTCAATAATTCAAGCCACCTTCTTTGGCGAAGATTCAAATCCTTTTGACTAAACATATATTGTAAACTCTTGTGATCGGTGAACACATCAACATGAACCCCATATAGATAATGCCTCCATGTCTTTAATGGAAAAAAAACCGCTGCTAACTCAAGGTCATGGGTAGGATAATTCTTCTCGTGGACTTTAAGTTGCCTTGAAGCATAGGAAATCACCTTACCATTTTGCATAAGCACACATCCCAACCCAACTCTAGAGGCATCACAATACACCACAAAGCCATCCGTACCTTCCGGTAAGGTCAACACCGGAGCGGAAGTAAGTCTATCTTTCAACTCTTGGAAACTTTTCTCACAAGCTTCCGACCAAATGAACATAGCTTTCTTTTGAGTCAAAGCCATCATCGGAGAGGCAATGGAAGAAAAACCCTCAACAAATCATCTATAATAACCGGCCAAACCCAAAAAGCTTCTAATGTCTGAAGCAGTTAGAGGTCTTGGCCAACTCTTGACCGCATCCGTCTTCTTAGGATCCACCTCAATACCCTTACTAGACACAATGTGACCAAGGAAATCCATGGACCTTAACCAAAATTCACACTTACTAAACTTTGCAAAAAGTTGATGGTCCTTAAGAACTTGCAATACAATTCTCAAATGGTCAACATGCTCATTCCCACTCCTTGAGTAGATCAAAATGTCATCTATGAACACAATCATAAACAAGTCAAGGTATCGCCTAAACACCCTATTTATCAAGTCCATAAATATTGTCGGGGCATTAGTCAACCCAAACGACATAACCAAGAACTCATAGTGACCATAGCGGGTTCTAAAAGCCATATTTGGAATGTCTTCACCCCTCACCCTTAATTGGTGATAACCCAACCTAAGGTCAAATTTTGAGAAGTAACTTGCCCCTTGCAATTGATCAAACAAATCATCTATCCTTGAAAGAGGATACTTTTTCTTAATGGTCACTTCATTCAATTGACGATAATCGATGCACATACGAAGAGACCCATCTTTATTCCTAACAAACAACACGGGAGCACCCCATGGTGAGATACTTGGTCGGAGGAAGCCCTTGTCTAACAAGTCCTTTAACTGTTCTTTCAACTCTTTTAACTCGGCCAGGGCCATTCTATAAGGAGGAATTGAGATAGGTTGCATATCTGGGAGAAGGTCAATACCGAAGTATATTTCCCGCTCGGGAGGAATACCGGGTAGATCATCCAGGAATACTTTCGGAAACTCATGTACAACGAGGACCGACTCAAGAGTAGGGGTCTCAAAATCTACATCCCTCACCCTAACAATATGGTAATTGCAACCCTTGGAGATCATCTTTCTACCCTTCAAACATGAGACAAACTGACCCTTAGGCATATAATTTCCCCCCTTCCACTCAAGGATAGGCTCAGTCGGGAATTGAAACTTGACTACCCGAATTCTACAATCAATCGACGCGTAACAAGAGTGCATCCAATCCATACCAAGTATAACATCGAAATCTAACATGTCAAGCTCTACCAAATCAACAAGAGTAACTCTATGGGATAGGGAAATGGGGCATCTTCTATAAACACTCTTAGCCACCATACAATCACCAACAGGAGTAGAGACAAAAAAAGGTTCTAACAACACATCGAGGAGCACATCAAATCTCATTGCCACATATGGTGTCACAAAAGACAAAGTAGCGCCGGGGTCTAACAAAGCATACACATCTATTTGGAAAACTTTTAACATACCGGTAACCACGTCCAGAGAATTCTCTTGTGCACCTCGGTTTTGGAGAGCATAAAAGCGGTTTTTCTTGGGAGCATTGGAGTTTGAACCACTCGGAGGAGATTTCTTGCCCTCTCTTCCCTTAGCCATAAGCATCGGACAATCTCTCATTTTGTGACCACTCTTTCCACAACTAAAACAACCATCCGTTCCAACTAGGCACTTACCATCGTGTTTTCTTCCACACTTCGCACAAGTAGATCTAGACACATAAGAACCACTACCATTACCTCCTTAAGGTTTATAGTTGGAAACCCTATCTTTGTTGACCCTTGGAGCACTAGAGGAACCTTGGTTGGAAAACCTTTGTCTAAACCTTGGTCTACCTTGTCCATCGGACCTAGCATTGGAGAAGTTCCCATCACCGGTCCTAGTTCTTTTCACCTCCCGATTCTTTTTTTTGAGTTTTGATTCCTCAATTTGTTGGGCGTACACCATAAGACGTGAGATATTCATATCATGATGGAGCATTGCCGTACGACATTCTTTTTCTACTATGTCGGACACACTTGTCAAAAACCTACTCATCTTAGCCCTCGAATCCGCCACCATAGTTGGAGCATACTTGGACAATTGAGTAAACTTTAGGGCATACTCCTTCACACTCATACCTCCTTGACGAACGTTAATGAACTCTTCCACCTTAGCTTCCCTCAACTCTCGGGGAAAGAACCTATCAAGAAACACCAATTTAAACAATTCCCACTCTATGGGACCCGCTCCTACCGGCCTACCGTCCTTCCATTGATTATACCACACTTGAGCAACGCCTTTCAATTGGTAAGCGGCTAATTCCACTTCTCTACCGAAGTCGCCCCCATAATAGCAAGTACTTTATAAACCTCATCCACAAATTCTTGAGGAACTTCCTCAACTTTGGATCCATAAAACTCCGGAGGGTACATCCTAGCAAAGTCCCTCACTCTTGAAGCCGCGGAATTCACATTAGGATTCACAGGAGCTACAACATCTCTATTGGCTTGAGCCGCCAAAGCTTGGGCCAATATTTGAAAAGCCTACCTAACCTCCACATTTGACATAGCCGAAGGATCAATCGTAGCTTGAGGAGCTTGAGGAGAAGCTCCTTGTACCACATTGTCACCCTCCATCCTTCCTGCATTAGCCCTTCTAGTATTCATATCCTGAAGAACATAGGGCAAGGATTAGGAGAGAGATCTTATAGAGTTAAACTCTATCGCATGACTTAAGATTAATGAAATAAGTGGAATTTCCTAAGAATCTTGTAGCTTCTCAGTCATAAATGTGGCGCGCTTCACACTCATGAACAAGACTCTACTAGACGTGGCTTATGAGACATAATCCTAGAATCATTCTAAACCTTGTGCTCTGATTACCATGTTTGTCACGACCCAGGGGTACCCTCTAGATTTAACATGGCGTATAGAACCCTGAAGAACTCCATACAAGCCACTTAGCATATCATAACATAAGCAATAGAACAATAAGAGTAAAACGCATTTCAAGTCTAAAATTTTCAGAAAAGAAGAGCGAAAGTCTAGACACTAAGTCTCAACATAGCCATCTATAAAAAAATTAGAATGAAATAGGGCCTAGCCCATACAACATATCCAAAAGAGTTATACATGAAACGAAACTACAACATGAGAAATAGCCGTCCTCAAACCATGAAGACTCACCAACAAGCTCGGAAGATAGTCAAGTCCAAGCACTAGCCACTAGAATGATCACCTCAAGAATTGGACCCTACACTTGGGGAAAATGTAGGAAAAGTAGGCGTTAGTAAAAAAATGCACAAAGTATAATAGCCATGCATAAAAATATTGAAAATATGCAAAAAGGGATATTTCATTTGAAAGTATGCAATTTACCAAGTTTAAACATCATTATAGTCATAGTGGAAAAGCATAAGTCATAAACATAGTCACCATAGTCATCATCATCATAGAAGCCTTTGAGAACTCATATACAAAGCTTATTGAGTAACCATAGTTCATAATTCATATTCTTGTTCTTATTAGTTGTTGTGGGAACTAGCCTTAACCGACATGAGACCATGTGAGCTTAACATGTAATCCGGTGACTCCCACACCGAAAAAGGGTATTCTACTTGCCTAAGATAGAACCATACTCTTAGCTTAGGTGGATCCCCTAGCTAATGACCTATGGTGGCACATAGTTTATGGGATAGGGAGATTGCTACTAGAAACCCGGCCTCTACTATCGTGAGGGTTTCCATCCCAAGAAATTGCTCCTAGAAATCTGAGCTCAACTAATGTGAGGGCTCCCATCTCATATCAATATCCACTCGGTGCTAAGTATTTATTCCCAAGGAGTACATATTAAGTCTTGACTTAACTCATATTCATGGAAGAATGTCTTGACACTTAATCCAACATAATTCATAGGATAGCTCTTAGATCATGCGTGACAATAACCTTTCACCGTCCATGTCTACATATAGATTCAATAGGTGAGAAAGCCTTTCAACCTTAGAATCATCATATTGTGAGAAAACCTTTCACATCATATCATATTCATGAATAAGTGTGTTTATGAGAATATCCTTTCAACAACACAACAACTACATCATAATCATAGACACCTCACTCTCAAAGTGTTCTTAAAGCATACACATATATTTCATAAGAACATGCATAATTCACATATTTGCCCTTTCAAGGTTCAAAGTTCACTTACCATCACTACATCTAGAATTCATTACATTAGACATGGATATCATCATAATTCAAGTAACTCAATCACTACTTGCATAATTTTCATAACATTCTTTCTTCACCAACAAAGTCCCACATCACAAGATCATAATTGGGAAATTTGGGGATTTCATGGGTTCTTGGGGAATTCATCATAAAAACCATAAGAAATCATCAATGCATTCATAATATAAAATAGTTCAATCATTAGAATCGATTTTGAAAGGACCCCATGACTTTGGAATCAAAACCAAACTTTTGGGGATTTCTATCTTTGAAATTGAGATTTTGAAGGGACTCCATGGATGAATTCTATCCATGGATAAAGAGCTACCATACCTTATCAATGAATTCCAATGAATTTGGTGTGAAGAACCTTTATTCTTGAACCCTAGCTCCAAGTTCCTTCTTCTTCTTCTTCTTCTAGTTCTAGAGGGAGAATATATGGAGAGGATGAAGTTTTGGGAATAGATTTGAGTTTTAGGAATAATGAGTTGGATGACTTAATTTAGGGGTCTAAAATCCTTATATAGGTGGTCTAAATTAGGCTAAAACGACACCACTTAATATTAATTAAAATCAGAAAACCCCAAAGAGGCCCTAAACTTAACCACCAAAGGTGCCCCCAGGACACCACCCACGAGACCACGACCATGGGGTGTAGGTGGACCTACGGCCCGTACTGGTTGGGCGTGGTTTGGTGACTGGGAGTTGGCAACTTGGACCCTGACCCACGACTCCCCCATCCATGAGGCGTGGGTCTTGGTCTCGTGGTTCAGTGCCTTAGGCAGTACCATGGGCTCATCCACGACTGTCCACCCACGGAGCGTGGACCCACCAACGGGGCGTGGGTCCTGTCGTTGGTCACTGCCAGGAAGTTTCTAAGGTCCTCCTCAAGGGCCCATGGTTGGTCCTTGAGGGGTGATACCTTGACGTTCTAACACGACAACCTCTATTTTAAGTGCGGGGAGTTACATTCACGACCCTAACCCTCACGTTAAGCTCTAGTTTAGCCTACTAATTTTTGGGGTGTTACAGAAACACATGAAACAAACATGACTTCAAATCATAAGGCAAACCAAGAGGAAATTCATTACCTCAAGCTAGAATAGGAGTAGAAGGAAAAAGATAGGATAGCTGGACTGCATATCGCCCTCGGCCTCCCAAGTAGCACCCTTAACTAAGTGGTTTCTCCACAAAACCTTCACTGAAGATATTTCCTTGTTCCTCAATCTCTTAACTTGTCGGTCTAGAATCGCAACTAAAACTTCTTCATAAGAGAGATTTTCATCAATTCCCAACCCTTCAAGGGAACTATGGATGTTAGATCTCCAACACACTTCTTAAGCATAGAGACATGGAAAACGGGATGCACCATTGCAAAATCATTTGGCCAATCAAGTTCATACGCAACCTTATCTACACGTCTCAAGATTTAATACGAGCCCACGTATCGGGGACTAAGCTTCCCTTTCTTCCCAAATCTCATCACACCCTTCATGGGTGAGATTTTTAAATAGACCCACTCACTAACCTCAAACTCTAGGTCTCTTCTTCTAACATCGGCATAGGACTTTTGTCGGCTTTGGGATGTTCTCAACCTCTCTCTAATGAGCCAAACTTTCTTCATAGTCTCATGAACTAATTCGGGTCCAATCAAAGCAACTTCACCCACTTCAAACCACCCTATAGGAGATCTATACCTCCTACCATAAAGAGCTTCAAAGGGGCCCATACCAATACTAGAATGGTAGCTATTATTATAAGCGCACTCTATCAACGGCAAGTGATCATCCCAACTTCCCTCTAAATCGATGACACATGCTCTCAACATATCCTCTAAATTTTGGATCGTTCGCTCCGCTTGCCCATCGGTTTGTGGGTGAAAAGTTGTGCTAAGCTTAACCTTAGTGTAAAGTCATTTTTGAAAAGACTTCCAAAACTGAGAAGTAAATTGGGTACCACGATCGGAAATAATGGACAAAGGCACTCCATGTAGCCTTACCATCTCTCTCAAATACAACTTGGCATAGTCTTCCTCCAAATAAGAAACCTTGACGGGAAGTAAATGTGCCAATTTTGGCATTCGATCTACCACCACCCAAATAGAGTCATATTGTCGTCAAGTGCGAGGCAAACCAACTATAAAGTCTATATTTATGTCTTCCCACTTCCAAGTAGGAATGCTAATATTTTGAGCTAAACCTCCCGATTTCTGATGCTCAACCTTTACTTGTTGGCAATTCGGACATTTGGCCACAAATATCGCAATATTCTTCTTCATCCCATTCCACCAATAAACTTCCCATAAATCACGATACATCTTGGTGGCTCCCAGGTGAATGGAATACCGTGAACTATGGACTTCTGCCATAATTTTCTCCCTTAGCTCATCCACATTCGGAACACATAATCGACCTTGGTATCTAAGTACCCCATCTCCCCCTTGGGAGAAAGCCTCAACGGACTTCTTGAGTACCGTTTCTTTCAATTCCACCAAAGTCGGATCAAGACATTGCTTAGATTTCACATCATTTACAAAAGATGATTCGGAACCATTATGGACCATGACACCACCCTTGCCGAAATCTACCAAACGAACACCCAATCGGGCCAATCTATGCACATCTCGTGTCATCTGTTTTCTATCATCATCAACATGTGCAACACTACCAATAGACAATCTACTAAGAGTATCCGCCACCACATTCACCTTTCTGGGGTGATAAAGAACACTCATATCATAGTCCTTCAATAATTCCAACCACCTTCTTTGGCGAAGATTTAGATCTTTTTGGGTAAACACATATTGTAAACTCTTATGGTCGGTGAAAACATCAACATGAACCCATACAAATAATGCCTCTAAATCTTTTAGGCGAATACCACCGCCGCTAATTCAAGGTCGTGGGTAGGATAGTTCTTCTCATGAACCTTAAGTTGCCTTGAAGCATAGGCAATCACCTTACCATTTTGCATAAGCACACATCCCAACCCAACTCTAGAGGCGTCAAAATATACCACAAAACCATTTGTACCTTCTGGTAAAGTCAACACCGGAGTGGAAGCAAGTCTATCTTTCAACTCTTGAAAACTTTTCTCATAAGCATCCGACCATATAAACTTAGCCTTCTTTTGAGTCAAGGCCGTCAAAGGAGAAGCAATGGAGGAAAACCTTTAAACAAACCTTCTATAATAACCAGCCAAACCCAAGAAGCTTCTAATATCTGTCGGTAATAGAGGTATAGGCCAACTCTTGACCGCATCTTTCTTAATTGGATTCACTTCAATACCCTTGCTTGAAACAATATGGTCTAAGAAAGCCACGGACCTCAACCGAAATTGACATTTGCTAAACTTGGCAAAAAGTTGTTGGTCGTTGAGGATTTGCAATACGATCCTCAAATGATCAATATGCTCATTCTCACTTCTTGAATAGATCAAAATATCATCGATAAACATAATCACAAACATGTCAAGATAATGTCGGAACACTCTATTCATCAAGTCCATAAACACCGACGGAGCATTAGTCAAACCAAAGGACATCACTAAGAACTCATAATGGCCATATCGGGTCCTAAAAGCCATTTTTGGAATATATTATTCTTTCACCCTCAATTGGTGATAACCCGACCGGAGGTCAATCTTAGAGAAATAACTTGCCCTATGAAGTTGGTCAAATAAATCATCTATCCTTGGAAGAGAATACTTATTCTTAATGGTCACCTTGTTCAGTTGTCTATAATCAACACACATACGAAGGGACCCATCTTTCTTCTTAACAAACAAAACCGGAGCACCCCATGGAGAGATACTTGGCCTGATGAAACCCTTATCCAACAAATCCCTCAATTGTTATTTCAACTCCTTAAGTTCCGCCGGAGACATTCTATAAGGAGGAATAGAGATAGGTTGTGTATCCGGGAGAAGGTCAATACCGAAGTCTATTTCCCTTTTGGGAGGAATACCGGGCAAATCATCGGGAAATACTTCCGGAAACTCATTAACAATGGGGACCGACTCAATACTAGGGACTTCAGAATCCACATACCTCACCCTCACTATATGGTAAATACAACCCTTGGAAATCATTTTCCTAGCTTTAAGGTAAATAAATTGACCTCTAAGCATAGAATTCCCCCCCCCCCTTCCACTCTAGAATAGGCTCATTTGGGAATTGAAACTTGACTACTCGAGTCCTACAATCAATAGAGGCATAACATGTATGCAACCAATCCATACCAAGGATGACATAAAATTCTAACATATCAAGCTCTACCAAATTAACAAGAGTAATTCTATGGGATAAGGAAACGGGACATCTTCTATAGACCCTCTTAGCCACCACAGAATCACCAACAGGGGTAGAGACAGAAAAGGGTTATAATAACACATCAGGGAGCACATCAGACCTCATGGACACATAAGGAGTCACAAAGGACAAAGTATCCCCTAGATCAAGAAAAGCATATACATCTAATTGAAAAACTTTTAACATACCAGTCACCACATCCGGGGAGTTCTCTTGATCACCTCTAGTTTGGAGAGCATAAAACTGGGTTCTGCTTAAGATCACTTGCACCCTAACCACTTGGACCGGATGAAGGGTAGGGTTGAGCCCTACGACGAGTATCTCCCTCATTCTTAGAAATCGAAGGACAATTCCTTATCTTGTGATCCGTCTTTCCACACCCAAAGCTAGCATTGGAACCCGCTAGACACTTACCCTCATGATTTCTTCCACATTTGGCACAAGTAGGCATGAAGGACTTACCACCATCTCCTTGAGGCTTAGGGTTTGACACCCTTTCATTGATAGACCTTGGAGGAGCATTCGAAGAATCCTACCCGGAGAACTTTTGCCGAAACATTGAACGACCCCGTCCACAGGACCTAGAATTTGAATAGGTACCATCATCAAGTCTTTCTCTCTTTGCCTCTCTAAATCTTTCCTTGATCTTTTCTTCCTCAATTTGTTGGGCATGCACAGTAAGGTGAGAAATTTTCATGTCATGGACAAGCATAGTGGTGCGGCATTCTTTGACAACCAAGTCAGACACTCCCGACACAAACTTACTCATCATAGTCCTACGATTCGCCTCAATAGAAGGAGAATACTTAGATAGTTGAGTGAACCTCAAATCGTATTCCCTTACACTCATATTTCCTTGCCTAAGGTTAATGAACTCGAGCACCTTGGCCTCTCTCATCTCAAGAGGGAAAAATCAATCAAGAAAAGCACTTTTGAACCTTTCCTACTCTATGGGACCCGCTCCTTCCGGCCTTGCCTCTATCCATTGATTGAGCCAAATCTGAGTGACCCCTTTGAGTTGATAGGCGGCCAACTCCACCTTCTCTACCGGTTTCACTCCCATAATAGCAAGTATTTTATATACCTCATCGATAAACTCTTGAGGATCCTCCTCAACTTTGGAGCCATAAAATTTGGGAGGGTTCATCCCTGTAAAGTCCCTCACTATTACCACCGTCGTACCCACATTTGGATTCACGGGAGCTACCACCTCTCTATTGGCTTGTGCCGTCACGGTTTGAGCCAACACTTGAGAATCTGACCTAAACTCCGCATTTGTCACATTGTCAGCCAAAGGATCAATCGTAGCTTGAGGAGGAGCTTGGGGAGGAACTTTTGGTCCCACATTGTCTCCCTCAGTCCTTCTAGCATTAGCCCTTCTAGTAGTCATATCCTGAATACCATCGGGAAAGGATTAGGAGAAAGACATTATAGAGTTAAACTCCATGGCACGACTTAAAGAAATGAAGAAGTGAAGTTTCCTAAACATCTAGTAGTCTCTTATTCATAAATGTGCCACGCTTCACACTTATGAACAAGACTCTACTTGACGTGGTTTGAGACATCCTAGAACCATTCTAAACCTTGTTCTCTGATTACCAAGTTTGTCACGACCCAGGGGTACCCCCTAGATGTAACAAGGCATACAAGACCCCGAGAGGCCTCATACAATCCACCTAGCATATCATAACATAAAGTAATAGAAAATGGTGCAAAAATTTAAAACATTTCAACACAATCAAAGTCTTTTATAAAACGAGCGGAAGTCTAATACCATAATCTCAAACCATCTAAACAACATGAATAAAGTTTTGGGATGCAGCCCAGACAATCGTCCAAGACACGAAATGAAAGACATAAGAAAAAAGGTGATCACATCTTCGAACACAATGAGGACTCACTAATTCTTCACTTCCTTGATCAACAACGAAGCTAGCCACGAGTGTGAGAATCTATGTCACCGGACTCTACATTGATAAGAATGTAGGTAAGAGCATGCGTTAGTACAATTAAGTACTAAATATGATAGCTAGGATAAAGAACATAAACATCATGGTTAGTCAATATAAACCATAAGAATAACCAATGCACATAAATCAATATCATAATAAGAAAGGAATACTTCTCAAGCAACCTTACTCATCGTTAGTCAAGACTTGGGTCATCACCTCTTAGTCAACATACCTCATGGAAGGTACCTCAAGCAACAATCTAACCTATTCATTCTTCATAAGATAATTCACATAGTTTATACTTACTTTTAAAGACATGGGGATTCGCCTCTTTGCCTAACTTACAAAGGCTAATGGGTGTTCACCACTTGCCTTACTTACTTTTAGATTGCGGGTACTCGCCTCCACAATCTCATCATATGACACGGGTACTCGCATCCAAATCATTTCATAAGGATCATGGGTACTCGACTCCATGTTCGTTCATCATAATAGGAACGTGGGACTCACCTCTTTGTTCAATTCTAAGGAACATGGGAAACACCTAATATCCTTTCATATAGTGGTCAAGGATAGTCGCCTCTAGCCTCATCAATTACATCATCTTTTAGTCTAGATTCATTTTAGGTGAGCATTCCTTTCAAACCTAGAATCATTCATGTGAGTAAGCCTTTCACATTTATAATTCATAATTAGACAATTTATGTGGCAAGTATCCCTTCCTCAACAATAACATCAATTTCCAACAATTCACATCATAATATTTACTCTCAAAGCCCTAGATCTCATTATCATCATTTAAGCTTCATTCTCAAGCAATTCTAATAATAATTCATCAATCCTATAAGGACAAGCCTAAACCCACAAAGTTTTCCTTCATGGCACCAACCCAATTATATCAATTCTAGGCTATAATCATGGAATCGGCATGGTTACATGTAATTTTACTCTAATAACATGTAATTCTACTAATTCAATCATAAACAATCACAATCCACTCAATTGGATCATCAATCATCATAACCCATAACATTGGAAGAAACCCTAGCTAGAATTGGCATTGGAGGAAGGATCACAGGGATGAAAAGCTATCATACCTTAGTCACAATGCCCACACAAGCTTGGAGATTGGAGACTTGAACTTGACCTAGCTTCAATTTCTTCCTTCTTCATCCAACTTCTAGGGAGAGAATTTTTTAGAGGAGTTTTGGATTTGATTTTGGGATTTGAGAGAATGAGTTAAATGGGGGATTTTGGGGGTTAAAAATACTTATATAGGTGGTCTAGGTTTAGTCAAAATGACACCACTTAATTCTGATTAAATTCGTCAAAGACCCTTAAGCCCCCAACTTAACCGTCCCACAGGCCCACCGACGAGACCACACCGACGGACTGTGGATGGACCTACGGTCCGTCCTGGTCAAATGTGGTTCGATGGTCTGGGGCTGATTTTTGGGCCTTGGGACCTACAGTATCCCAATCACGGGTTGTGGACTCATCCACGGGGCGTGGGTTCAGGCGTGGTTACTGCCTCAGGCAGTGTTCCATGGTGCCTATCCACGAGGCTCACTTATGGGGTGTGGGTCCAACCACGGGGCGTGGTTGGCCCTCGTGGGTGACACCTGGAAGTTCTAAAATTTCCTAAGCTTTCCTCTTTAGGCTACGGGGTGTTACACAAACAATATGGTATAATTTAATTAATAATTATCCATTTAAACCCTCAATTAAAATAATAGTGTTTGATTAGATTTTATTCGCAAATTATAATATTTTTGTCACGACCGAAAGTACCTCATAGGTGTTAAAACACTTCTTAATAATAGATTCTTACCTTTCGAAGCATCTAAATCATGATTTCATTCATATGTGAGAAAACCTTTCACAATTCATTGATACTTATCTCAAAAGAATCCTTAGTTCATAAAACATCTTTCCCATAAAACATGCATAACTTTCATATTCATAATTCAAAACTTCATAAGTTTTTTCATAAATTCATAGTCAAAATCAAGTATAAATCATGGGTTCATATGAAATCTATTGAAAATCATGTAATTCAACAAAACCATGCATAATAAGATTGAAAATACACAATTGAATCATAATCAATAAGACTCATTGAGATTTGCATTAAAATAACCCTAGTGAAATTGGGTATAACTGAACTTGGAGATTGAGATTCCTTTAGGACCCAATGGATGAAAGGGATCCATTTGTGAATTCCTACATACCTTGGGTAATCAAAGCCCTAGCAATGGAGAGAAGAACCTTGAAGCTTAATGAAACCCAAACTTCAACCTTGAGATCTCGAGAGAGAATTTGAAGAAGAAGGCGTGAGAGATTTTGCTAAGTTTGAGTGAATGGGAGGGAATGGGTTAGGTTTGAAGAGTAAAAACGGTTATAGGGTAGTTATACGTCCAATACAACATATTTTAGGGGTTAATTTCTTAGAAAAGGACAAAAACACCCTTGATTAAAAACTGTTGGAGGATCCTACGGTTTGGACCTACGGACTAAAGAACTTCCTACGGGACGTACTAGTCAATCGTAGGTAAAGTTACTATAACCAAAAATTTAACCAACTCTTCACAAAACCCTTCTACGGGCCGTCGACCCTTCTACTATCCGTAGACCCCATCTATAGACCTCAAGTTTGAGTCCAAAATTTCTTTAAGTTTGGTTCACTTCTATGAATACCTTCTACAATCCGTAGATCAAACTACGGTTTGTCATGTTCCTTCGTAGGTAAACTTACTGTGATTTTAAATTTCCAAAACTGAAACCAAGTCCAATGACTTCCTTCCTACGGCTTGTAGGATTTTCTATGGTACGTAGATAGGATCGTGGATCACTCCTTCAAACCGAAAATTGAACTTCTCCTTTCAAATTCTTATAACGCTCAAATCACACTACAAAACTAATCAAAAGAGTAAGCGATCATGGTCAGTAAAAAACCCAATGAAAAGTTTTGGTCGAATCCCACAGAGAATGGTCTATCGTTGAGAATTCCTTTAAGAAATTTAGTTTTTAAATTTGCTCATTTGCACTAGTAAGAACAATTGGGATGATTATCCCACCAATTTAATATAAAGCTTTGGTTGTCAATTATTGCAATTAAACTAAAATATTGAAGAAATCAAGAGTTAACTATGTTGCTCTATAGTGATGAACATCAATTAATAGGCTAATTCATCTTCATTGACGCTAAGCATATTTTGATCTCCAAGCATCTATACATAGAATCTCCTTTTGGTCTCATCTAAATGTCAATCTAAACAATCCAATACCTTACTCTATTCTCTCTTTCAAGAACAGGGCAAATAGATCCAACCCATAACCTCTATTTTCAAGCAAGTTACAGACATCAAACCTAAATTTCTAGTACGAACTAATTATCCACTCAAATAAATCTCTTTCGAGCATCAACTGGAGATCGAAAGTAAGAAGTTATTTTCCAACCTTAACTAATAATTTAACCCCATAGTAATTAGACCAAATTCATGTATGAACAGAAATAAAACAGAGCATAGCATAATACCCACTATATTAAATCAACACCCAACCCCATATATGCACCCCTAGATCTTAGGGTTTTAGCCACTCATCACAAAAATTAAAGAGATTATACCTTCCATTAAAGCAGACATGGGTAACTTGAAATCAAGCAATTACAAGTACACCCACTTTGGATTAAACTTCAATTTATCAAATTCAAACACCAATTGTAAAACCCCAAAAGCTAAAAAAGTGTTCTTTAAAGGTAAATTGTTCTAACACTCTCAAAACTCTCTCAAAAATTGTATCTAATTGTCTCTCCAAAATTCTATATGTTTTCTATCTCATTCAGGCTATTTATACTTTCCCAAAATTTTGCTCAAAATCCATTACGCGACTAACTCAGTGACATTAGTCAGGCTTGCCAAACATGTTCGGTGCATTGCCTTTTGCTCCTCAGCTCGCCTTATTATGCTCTAGGTTTCAATTGTTTTGAACCTCAGTTGGAGAAATCGATTAAGTCAGACTTTCACGTTCGGCGAATCACTGAGTTACACCTTGGTTTGCCTTTCGAGCATTAAATCTTTTTTTCCATACTGTCATTTTGGGCGATGTTCATCAAGGCCAACTTTCTCATTCGGCGCATAGCCTTTTTCACTAGAGTCCGCCGACCTAAATTAATAGACACAAGTGTTATGCACTATCAATTTGGCTGAGGCCGTGCTCAATTGGCAATCTGCCCTTCTTGTTAGGTGATCCACAATGTATGGTTTGCATTTCTGGTCATTCTTTCAAACATCAATCCTTGCCTTGTCCAATTTCCTTCATAGGTACGAATCATCAACATTTAGTCAGAATAGGAAAAAATATTAGGCATTGAGGACACTAATTATTGAGCTAAATGGACCTTAGATGAGTGCAAATATACCACTCATCAACACCCCCAACTTTAAATTTTATTTGTCCTCAAGTAAATAAAGATAACAATAAGCTCAATAATGGTGTCTACAACAGTACTCATTAAGAGATAACATGCAAGTGCCACAACAAGACTACTCTCAATAAAATGTTTCTCTTAATCATGATCAAAAATCTTAAAATGATGACTAGCTAGTCTTTAACACAAGCTCAAGCTCACTTTAGCTTCTTGTCTAATGCAAGAACATGTTTCAACAAATCCATTCAAGGGCCCTCACATGAACAACGATTCCATGCTCTCACAAAGCAACACATGCAAGCTTTGTCCCATAGGTTTGCCCATACTTTCCAATCATCACATAACCTAGTTCATGCAAAAGCTCAAGGGTTTTTTCGGCTTGTAATGGGGTTGAGGGTTAAGGTATGGTCAATTTGGATTGGTGACTTTACCTTATAAAAGAATTGTTGCAATCATCATCACCTCTTCTTAAGTTCTTTTCCTTCTTTTTCATTTGAGAACTCAAACTGTGACTTTTCTTTCACTTTATTTGGAATCCCCTTTATTTCATTCACTTCTCTTTTTTTTCATTTTCATTTTTCAAAAGCATCTTCACCACAATGAATCTCTTTTTTTTTCTTTTTTTTATAAAGAGGGGTTCCTTCTTTTTGTAACAATTCCAAACTTGAGTCTCATTTCATCTTTCTTTGACCTTCACTTGGCTTTCATTATTCCTCTCTTTCCACACAACCCAACTTAGGCTTTTGGCCAAAGTTTGGTATTCAAATATCACAATGCTTCAAAAATGATTTTTGGTGAGACGGTAGGGATAATTTGGCTCAAAAGAATTTCTTTTGGTTACCAACAATTAGGTTAGGCTCGAATGGTGCAAAAATGGATTCACACCCTCACAAGTTAGTCACAAAGCATTATGGAGAATTTGGTTCCATCTTTAAATTGTTTCCCAAGATCATGCCTTGTATTCATTAAGATTCAAACAATTGGACTAACAAGGCAAATTCTTGGACTCCACATTCACGCTTTCAAGTAAGACCTCACCACAAAGGGCACTTTGAAATACAATCATTTAGCACATCTTGAAAATATCAAAAGAGTATGTTTGATGTTCATTACAAGGCTCACATCAAAATGCATCTAGTCCACAAAAGATTCAAGGAGATCGCTCAACAGTGCAACCACATCAATCTCAATCTCGCAACACCAACATTATACACCATGATCATCATGAGTACTATTCAATACATCGATATTGAACACAAACAATCCTCAAAATTTTATCAATGAAAATATCAAGCATTTCACAATTTTAAGCTCATGGGGGGTTTCAACATCAAGAGAGAATGAAATAGAAATAAAGAGATGAACTTTAACCCAAAAGAGCACTCTAATATAACCAAAAGTAATACTATAAATATTTAAAACATAAAATAAAAAAATACAATCAAAATGAGAATATTGGCACAAAGGCCCTTACCCCACTAAAAATAAAATGTAGTGTCCTCAATGAAATATAAAAAAAGTACGGGGAGGCTGAGATAAAGGGTCTCCCAGATAGGCTATGTGTGTGGAGCACCCTCGTCTGGAGTCTAAGGTGGGAAAGCCTCAAGATGGGCATCAATGCCCGACAATAGGATGACCAGAGGCGGCAAGAAAGGCTCAACCAGGGCATCGATGCTCGTCTCAACAGTTAGAGGTATGGTGGGGTCTAGAGTGTCACCACTAGAACCAACGTCGGAAGTCTCACGAAGAGATCTCTCCATGGCTGCATGAAAAATGACCTCATCGGTCTCCTGCAGCTCAGTCAACGACTCTACCATCCCATGTTCTTCATCCCGCAACTTCTTCTTATCAATCTCCACCGCCAGCTCCTCCTCGGCCCTCTTACTCTCATCCTCTATAGCACCCGCACTAGCAGCACTAGGAGTAGGCATAGTACTCGGCATCTCGGGCATAGAAGTAGGTCCATCTAATAGGGGAACCTCACCCCAAAGCATGGATATGTCCATCGACTGTAACTGGACCACCTCCACTCGTAGGGTAGCAGGCTCATCCTTAATTGTTTCTAGTGCACCAGAGCTACCCTCAGTCTTCTCCTGGGCCTCTAATATTGTTGTGAGATCATCCAACCTCACATTGTGATTCTCAACAGTCCCCTCACACTTGACCACCCTCTCTAGCATTGGAGCTAAGGCTTTCTTCCTGGCCTAGTCAATGAGCTTGGGCATGTCCATCTCAACCTGGGTGGCTCTGACATCTGCCGACCGAGCAAGGCTTCCCATCTTGTATATCATAGTCTGGGTCAAGGGGGACAGGCAATAGGAGAGTGGGAAGGCCTCGTAGAAGTAACAGTAGATACAAGAACAAAAATAGTAGGGCCAGCATTAGAGGAAGGTGCAGAAATACCTGCCTGCTCCATAAAAGGAGTAGGTGTTCTAGCTTCACCTTCTATAGTAGTGGGATCAATCACGAGCGTCGAGTCTGGTGGTTGCGGCTTCCTCTAAGCCTCATCATCCCGTAAACACCCAACCTCAATCTGTTGGATATCAATGGATGAAACTCATATGATCCTAACATCTGATGATGGCCACAAAGGGACTTCAGCCCTCTCACACTACTGTGATGCATGACTCTTTCTGTGATGCATGACTCTTTCTGTGATGCATGACTCTTTTTTCCGTGATGCATGACTCTTTTTCCCACGATGCATGAATCTTTTTCCCGCGATGCATGACTCTTTCTCCCGCAATGCTTGAATCTTATTTCCGTGATACATGAAGATAATGATGATGCCTCCCCGGTACCGAACGAAGATAATGTTTCACCGAGAAACGTAGGTAATCTTCTGGGTGGCGGTATCATCTCATTCGATAATATAATATAAATAACCCTCAGGGTGTAAATATTATCATGTCTGATAATATGATGCAGATAAACGTCCTCCAGGTATTTTTAGTTGCTGGAAAATAATGATGTTGCTTTCTTTGAGGTCTTCATTAGTTCCATCTCCGAACATAGTTGTATGTTCGTTATGGACCTCGTTTTGCTGAGAATTTGAGTGAAATAATGGCACTCATATTCCTTATTCCTTGGCATAAAAAGAACAAAACTTTTCCTGCATTCATAAAAAAATTGTTAGTTTAAAAACGAACTGATCTGTGTCGATCTCTTTGGTTGTCTGCTCCTTGTCTTTCTATCTCCGATTGATATCTCTAATCTCCCGCTTATTGATAGATAATACAAAACATTTTTATGCAAAATAATTGGACCATGAAAGAAAGTTTTAAGGAAAATAGATTTTCAAAAAGTAATATTTGGAAAAGGTCGCTGCCAAGTGTCATGTCACATCAAGCTCAGCGAACGTCTTTGAAGTTGATGCTTCAGGATCTATCTGATAATTTGTCGAGAAGATTCTAAAAAATCTAGAAGTTTGGGTAATCTGACTCTTGAGATGTCGAAGTTTGTTGAGGTTAACTTCTGATCTCGTAATGGATTTGGGGATCATTTGAAGTCACTTCTGAACTTCTGATCATGCTGGAGGTATTAAAAGTTGTTCTAAACTTCCGATGAACCCTATTGAAATTTTTGAGGTCATCCTAAAAAATTTCTGTCCCAGTTAACTGTCTTGGCATGTCTCAAAAAAATTTAACGTAACTTTAGTCTTGACTTGTTGGAGAGATCTTCTTTTTGAGAATATTTGAGTCCCTCTCAAAAATTTTGTACCAGTTTCTATTGTAAAGAAAAATATAAATCTTACTAGAGATAAGACCAAACCATCATGGCACCTACGTATCCCGTTGAGGCATAAATCAGGTCAAACGTAGTTCCCCTCTCGAGGACTAACAAAGGCAAGAAATTGAACTAAGGAAACGACCGAGGCTAACATAGGCCGCCTACGTATCTCATTCTTGAGAATTCAGGTCGAACGTAGTTCAAATACAAAGAAATATTAAAAGGGATAAAGTGGTGACCGAGGCTGACATAGGCCGCCTACGTATCTCATTATTGAGAATTCAGGTAAGACGTAGTTCATTACAGAGGGATAAATTCTAAACAGAGTGAATACAAGAAAATAGAATGATTACAAGGAAATGACAGAAACACAAACTGAAACCTCACACATAATATCTCTTGACAGCATCTGAGTTGATCGGTTTTGGCCATTTGGTGTCGTCCATCTCTGACAGGTCCAAGGCACCTCCGGATAACACTTTGCGAACCATGTAGGGTCCTTGCCAATTTGGGGAAAATTTCCCTTTATACTCATCTTGATGAGGGAAAATGCGTTTGAGAACCAACTGACCGATTTCAAATACCCTGGCCCTTACTCTCTTGTGGAAAGCATGAATCATTCTCTGTCGATACAGTTGACCATCACAAACAGCAACCATTCTCTTCTAATCAATCAATGTTAATTGATCAATCCGCTTGCGAACCCAATCAGCATCGCTTAATTCAGCTCCCTGGATGATTCTAAATGAACGTATTTCGACTTCGGCAGGTATAACTGCTTCTGTTCCATATACTAACAAGTATAAGTTGCTCCAATTGACATTCTGACAGTCGTTCTTTAGCCCAACAAAGCATATGGCAACATCTCATGCCAACCTCTGTGATTATTAATCATTTTCCTCAAAATCTTCTTAATGTTCTTGTTGGCGGCTTCTACAGCTTCATTCATTTGGGGGTGATAAGTGGTTGAGTTTCTGTAAGTAATCTTGAATTGTTCACATATCTCTTTCATCAAATGACTGTTGAGAATCGCTCCATTATCAGTAATGATGGAATCCGGTACTCCAAGCATACATATCAAATTGTTACGGACAAAATCAGCTATTACTTTCTTGGTTACCAACTTATATGAAGTTGCTTCCACCCACTTCGTAAAGTAGTCGATGGCAACCAAATTGAATCTATGTCCGTTAGAGGTGGTTGGCTCTATTGGACCGATGATATCCATGCCCCAAGCTACGAAAGGCCAAGGCAAACTCATAGCATTGAGCTCGTGAGGCGGCACTCGAATCAAATCTCCATGTACCTGACATTTGTGATATTTTTGCACAAATATGCAATAATCATGCTCCATAGTCATCAAAAAATAACCGGCTCGGAGGATCTTTCTTGCCAAGGTGAGCCCGTTCATGTGAGTACCACAAACTCCGGCATGTATCTGTTCAAGAAGCTTTGCAGCCTCAATAGAATCAACACATTTGAGAAGGCCTAAATCTGGAGTCCTCCTATAAAGGATTTCCCCACTTGGAAAGAAATTGTTGGCCATATGGCGTATCGACTTCTTCTGGTTGAACGTTGCATTCTCAGGATAGGTCCCGATCTCCAAATATTTCTTGATATCAAAATACCAAGGCAAAGCATCTGGTTCCGCTTCAACATGTAAGGCTGTTCTTTCACCTCTATGTCTAAAGAATCAATATAACTTGTATCTGGATGTTTGATCATTGAGGCAATAGTGGCAAGATCATCGGCCAACTCATTTTGATTCCTGGGAGTGTGTTTGAATTCAATCTTGTGGAATCTTTTGCATAACTTCTGTATATATTGCACATACGGTGTGATCTTTGGGTTCTTTACGGCCCACTCTCCTTGAACTTGGTGAATTAGCAAATCTGAATCTCCAATAACTAGCAACTCATGAACGTTCATATCAATTGCCATCTTGAGACCTAGGATGCAAGCTTCATATTCAGCCATGTTGTTTATGCAATCAAATCAGAGTTTAGCTACCATAGGATAGTGTTGACCGGATTCTAACACTAAGACCGCTCCAATACCTTTCCCTTGGTGATTCACCGCTCCATCGAAGAATACTCTCCAACCAGGGTATGCTTCAGAAATGTCTTCTCCCACAAATGCCATTTTTTCATCAGGAAAGTAAGTTTTGAGCGATTCATACTCCTCATCAACTGGATTCTCGGCGAGATGATAAGCTAAGGCTTGTACTTTTATCGCCTTTTAAGTCACATACACAATATCAAACTTGCTCAAAATCATTTCCCATTTAGCCAACTTCCCGGTCGGCATCGCTTTCTGAAAAATGTACGTTAATGGGTCAATCCTAGAAATGAGGTATGTGGTATATGAAGACAAATAATGTCTCAACTTCTGAGCAATTCAGGTTAAAGCACAACATGTCCTCTCCAAAAGAGTGTAACGGGCCTCATATGGAGTGAATTTCTTGCTCAAGTAGTAGATGGCTCGCTCCTTCTTCCCAGTTTCATCATGTTGACCAAGTATGCATCCGAATGCATTATCCGAGACAGATAGATACAGTAACAATGGACTTCCTTCACGAGGAGGAACCAACACTGGTGGATTGGACAAATAATTTTGATGGCATCATAAGCAGTTAGACATTATCCAGTCCACTTGGTCAGGGCATCTTTTTTCAACAACTTAAAGATGGGCTCACACACCACAGTGGATTGAGCTATGAACCGGCTAATGTAGTTCAACCTTCCAAGGAAACTCATCACCTCTTTCTTAGTCTTCGGATGAGGTAATTCTTGGATCACTTTGATTTTGGATGGATCAAGCTCAATTCCCCTTCTACTAACTATAAATCCCAACAACTTGCTAGTCGGCACTCCAAAATCACATTTGGCGGGATTTAGCTTCAAATTGTACCGACGTAGGCAATCGAAGAACTTTCTCAAGTGGGTCAAATGATCTGAACTCTCACGGGACTTGATGATGACATCATCTACATACACCTCGATCTCTTTGTGAATTATATCATGAAAGATGGTCGTCATAGACATCATATAAGTAGCACCGGCATTCTTGAGACCAAAAGGCATCACCCGATAATGATATACACTCCAAGGCGTAATGAATGTTGTCTTTTCTGCATCTTCTTCATCCATCAAGATCTGGTGATAACCCGCATAACAATCCACAAACAACTGCATCTCATGTTTGGCACAATTATCAATGAGAATGTGAATGTTTGGCAATGGAAAATTATCTTTCGGGCTAGCTTTGTTGACATCTCTATAATCGATACAAATTCTGATATTTCCATCGTTCTTGGCCACTGGAACAATGTTGGCTAACCAAGTCGTATATTGCGTCACTTCCACTACTTTAGACTCAATCTGCTTGGTAATCTCCTCTTTGATCTTCAAACTCAACTCTGGCTTGAATTTCCGAGTTTTCAGCTTTACTTGGCTGAAGTCTGGATTGATCAGAAATTTATGAGAAACAATGTTTGTACTTAGCCTGGACTATCTGTATAAGACCTGGAAAATACGTTGATGTATTCTCTAAGCAAACAAACCAGATCCCTTCTTTGAGCTTCAGTCAGATAGACATTGATTCTCACTTCTTTGATACATTTTTCATCTCCCAGATTTACGGTCTCAGTTTCTTCAAGATTTGGCTTGTGTTGGTTCTTAAATCGTCTAAACTCTTCAGCAACATGTTCAGGTATTACAGTCTCATCTTCATAGTCCCCGCTTTCATCATCATCTGCCTCATTTTGTTCGTTCAACTCATGACATGACATGATATTGGCAGGTTTTAAATTACTATTATTTAATCATAAAAAAACAAAGTTAGATAAGTAAATTATAAACATATAAGTAAATAAATATTTTTTTGATAAGAGAGGCTTTTCATTTAAACTGAAAATGGGCACAAACTTTGGCCATGGCCAAGGGCCATTTAGCCTTCTTAAAACATCACGGGGAATTTAAAATTTGAACAAGTAAAACTGCATAAAGGGTGGGTCTCGGGCCTCCTCTGGACAACCACCGATTTTTAAAACAAAAATAAACACATGTCCTTTCTACCAAGATGAGCGGGGAATCAGAAGTGGCGTGGAGGTCCAATTTGACAATTGCTCCTCCAGCTCAGCATCACGGATGCCCGAGGTCCCGACCTCTTCATCGACGATTGCATCAACTTCCTCGAAAAGGCCCCAGATTCCTTCCCCGAGACCACCATCATTGACATATTCTCACACTGGGAATGACTATTACAAATGAGATATTGTCCTGGCCAACGCTCGATCAACATTTTTGTTCGTCACTTCTACCTCATCATCATCTATAGGGACATATCCCAAACCTAACGTTGACCCTTTGATGGGAATCTGAATAGGCTCGATGATTCCTTGAAAATGCTTCCCCAATCCAAAACCTGGTTCAAAACTGCTTCAGAGCATGATGGTGGCTATCATTTTATAAACAGAAGGCATAGGGGGTTGTGGATCCAAATCGTCACCGGTGGCATTTACCAGCTCCACCATGTAGAAATCACAACCTCTGGAGACCTCATCAACAATCGATGCATACCCATTGGTATGGATTCCGTCACTTTAAATGACCAATTCATGGTCCTTCTAGATGAACTTCATCAACTGATGGAGGGTGGACGGCACAGCCCCGGCCATATGAATCCACAACCTTCCCAGGAGCAAGTTGTAACTGGTGTTGAAATCCAGCACCTGAAATTCCACAAAAAATTTTGCAAGACCTACCTGAATTCCCAGATTCACTGCTCTCAATGTATCTCTTTGCCCTCCATCAAAAGCCCTTACATTGACTTGGTTCTAGTGAACCTTTCCCAAGTCAAAGTTTAACTGTTTCAGAGTTGAGAGTGGACAAATATTGAGACCAGACCCGCCATCAATCAAGACATGATTTATAATCTTATCCCGACACTTAATTCTTATATGTAGAGCCTTATTGTGTATTGCGCCTTTAAAGGGTAGCTCTTCTTCACAAAAGCTGATGCGGTGCCCCCGAATTGCTTGGCTGACCATTGCCGCCAGATTATCACCGTTTGTACCCATGGGTACATAAGTGTCGTCCAAAGCTTTCATGAGGGCTTGCCTATGTAGTTATGAGCTCATCAATAAGGCCCACACAGACATTTGAGCCGGCTTTTTCTCTAGATGCTTCACGATTGAATAATCCTTCGGTTGCATTTTCCTCCAGAACTCTTCCGCCTTGGCCTCACTGATTGGCCTTTTTTATTGATCTTTTTTGTGCACCCCCCCAGGCCAATTCTTCTGGTGTGTAACACCTACCGGATCTAGTCATACCCTGGGTAGTAGCTGTTTCGATCAGAAACTTCTGTCGAGTGAGAATTTCTCTTGGCACCAAGGCAACAGCATTCTTAGGTGTCATAATCACAAATTCCTTCTTCTCTTTTATGCATAGTGAATCGACAGCTTTTTCAAGTTCATTAGGAGAAACCAGTACTATCGCCTTTGTCACGCACCACTCATCCTCCATCTCTATCATATTGATAGTGACCCCCCATGATTTGGCAAAGGATTACTATTGACATTGGGTGCGGCTGTCTGGAGAGTGACCACTTTCTGGCCGATCAAGTCCTGGATCTTGTGCTTTAGATTAATACAGTCCTCAGTATGATGCCGAACACTGTTGGAATGATATTCACCCCTTTGATCACGTCTATAAAATCTGGAGCTAGTATCAACAGGCTTGTGCCCAACTGGATGAATAAAACCTGCCGCAGTCAATCACTCGAATAGCTCTATTCGACTCTCAATGAGAGGAGTAAAATTTCGAGCGGGTTTCTTCTCAAATCTGGGACAAGGAGGATCATAATTTCCTTGTTGAGAGGGAGGCATTTGATGATAATTTGGAGCATTTTGACGGGGAGCTTGATACCTCGGATATGAATTGGTTGGGTAATTTGGCTATGGAGCTTGGTAGTTCAGAGGGGTATTTTGGTAATATTGAGGTGGGGTTTGATAAAATGGGGGAGGAGCTTGGTAATTTGCATGGGCGCTTGCACAGTTAGGGGCGGCATTTCAAAGTGAGGAGGTGGAGTTTGGTAAACAGGAGGCGGAGTTTGGTAAATAAGATGAGGGGTATTTTGGTAATTAGGGGAGGGGCATTTTGGTAATTAGGGAGAGGGGTTTGGTAATCAGCCTGGACATAACAAGTCGGGTATGAACTCTGTGAAGGTCAAGAACAACATTTGTACGGTGAAGATTTTCTAGAGTGCTTATTTCCCTCAGATGCATAGGAAATAGAAGACACGTCTTCTCTCTTCTTTTTCAACAATCCTGAGGATCCAGACGAGGTAGCAACGTGGGCAATCTTCCCGGTTCTTAGTCTGTCCTCGATAGTCTCACCAACCTTGACTATCTTTGCGAATTTTGATCCAATGAGCAACATAATCCTATCATAATATTCGGGCTCTTGAACCCGCACAAATACTTCAACAATCTCCTTTTCAGACATAGGAGGCCGAACCCTACCTGCCTCTTTTCTCCATCTATATGCATATTCCCTGTAACTTTTGGTCGACCTTTGCTTGATCTTTTCCAAAGAATAGCGATCAGGAACGATCTCTATATTGTAGGCAAATAGTTCGGCAAAGTCTCTGGAAAGTGCGTTCTAACTGGACAACTGTTTCATATCTTGGGAAGTGAACCATTCTAGCTCCTCCCCATTCAAACTTCGACTAAAGAGCCGCATTAACAAAGCTTCATTTCTGCCAACTCCTACGAGTTGGTCACACTAAGCTGTCAGATGAGCCAACGGATTTCCAGTTCCTCCACAAGTGTCAAACTTCGGTACTTTGAACCATTCTGGAATGTCCAAGTTTGGATGGATGCACAAATCTTCGTAATGGAATCCGATGACTTCTGGAGTATAATGCAATTCCTTCACAACTTTCATGATTTCCTCCTTTAAATTATGTTTGGACAACTCTTCTTTTGTCCTCCACTCTCTCTCATATTCCTTATAGTGATCAAGTTCGAAACAGTTGGCATAGGGTTCATTTAGGATTGGGATTTGGAAAGTGGTCTTTTGAGGCAAGAGTGGAGCAATGGAGGGATTCTGGATATTTTGAGGGGCTTGGTAATTTTGGGGGAATGTCTGGGGGTTAGTATGTTGATTTTGGTGATGGGGATAGGTTTGTGGATTGTTAACATTTTGTCTTTGAGGGGGAGGACAAGCTTGCGGATTGGCATTTTGAGGAGGAGGGAAGGTTTGGATGTTGGTACTTTGAGGAGGGAGTGGCGCTGGGTAAGAAACAGAGGTGTGATAGGGATTTGGGGCAGTTAAGTCAATGATGGGGGGATTTTGAGCAGGGTTAGAGGGTGGGTTCTGAACCTGTTCCGCGTTTGGAGGAGGAAAGTGGAGTGGATGTCCTCCATCCCTTGGAGTATTAAAAGCAAATATTGGATTAGGCAAATCTTGCCTTCTCTGCATTTCGACCCTTATTCCGACAATCTACTGCATCAACTGCATAATTAATTCATTTTGATCAGCGGCGACGGGTTGAGCCACGACAACATCAGTCAGGCTGATCTCGTTATTGTTATGACCCATTACTGCCTTTCCTTTTTACGAACTTTGATCGGGGAATGAATCTTTGGGAGCGTTAGATCTTGTGAAATAAGGATGATCAGCCAGCCTATCAACACAAATCAGTTCTAAGTATTTGTAAAAGGAAAACAACTCAAAGGCAAATCTGTTAGTTTTAACTCATGACAACATGATGCAAAATATCACATATAAGGCATATAAACACATAAGAGTTGCTTTGTTTGAGGACATGTTAACCCACGAGTAACGGGGACTGATTTAAATAAGCAGAAATTTGTTCATTTGATTTTGAGTCTTGTGAATCAGAAAGGTTGACTTGCGTTGAGCTAAGGCCTTCTTGCTGCGTCTCTCGGCATCTGTTGATATGAACTTCAAAATTTCCTTGTATAATGAAGGGGAAAAGAAAATTTTGAAAAGATAGGGTCCGGGCCTTGAAAGGCTGCCTATATATCTCCAAAGGAGAAATCAAGCCCTACGTAGTTTGACTACAAGGATGATTTTGACTTTCATTCATTCATTTCTGGATTACAAGGAAACTGAAAACATACAATAAAACTAAACATAAATCATGCCCTTGTCAAGGCTACTTCTTCCGAACAACCAAAGCTCTCTTTCTTTTGCATCTTCAACGATAACGGGGGGGAACTTGACTTGGATCCTTCCTTTGTTGATCAGCGATTCCACATTATAATGGAACATGAGACACGTTTCAATGTTGTGATCCTCGGTGCCGTGATAAGGGCAGCCTTCAAAGATTTCACTTCCAAAGGCAAAGACCACTCTTGACTTCTTTTTGGTAGGGGTCAGGATCCCGCCTCGAACCAATTTAAGGTAGATACTCGAATGTGAATCTTCAAAAGGTGTGAAGTAGTGACAGAGAAACGTGTGTTCTGTGACCGGCATACCAGGCTCCGATTGATCACAAGTAAGGACAGTGTAGTGACCCCACATATAGCTAATTTTCTCGATGCGGATCGCGGTCTACAACTCCACACATTCCTCTATTGTGTGCCCCTTTTGGTCTTGATGGTAGGCACATATCTTATGTGCGTCTTCAGGTTCAACCTTGAAAGCCCTTGAGGGGATTCAGGATGCCTAAAGCCTCAAGAGTCTCATAAATTAGAGCACATGAAACGACTTATGACCCCACGCTATGGTTTTGACAATATGCTTGAGGGTGATATTTTTGTTCCCTTCTTTCAATTGTCCTAAGAAAGAAGTCGTGTCACCAATTTATTCGTTGGGTTTTCTTTCACCAACTTCAGGTTTAATGTTTTCGGGAATGGTAACATTAACCTCTTCATCAAGGGAAGGGTATTTTTCTCGTAACCTCTGAATCTCCAGTATTGTGTCCTCTTTTTTCTTGAGTGTCATAGCTATCTCTTCGTCTACCACAGTCAATCTCATCTTTCTGGCTGCAATCTCCATGTCTATCGCAGCACTTTTGGCCAATGTGGTTGCAGTGGCAAAGTCTACTTCCATTGTCCTTTTCTCAACCTCTCAGATCTCCTAGTTGTTTCGGTGCAGTTTCAACATCAGTTCTTCCTCAGTCGGCTCAACTTTGACATTTCGGCCTCTTTCCATCTTAGCGGTGATTCAACTTTTCCTGAAATGATAGAGTAATGTTTTAGGATTTGGTAGGAGAATTTAGTTTTGACTGAGAAACTCACGACTCGAAGAAATTTTTGGTCGAATATTCGGATAGTGGCTTGCTTTCAGTATTTGTGAAGATTTTTGGAAAAATTTTGAAAAGGGGTGGGCTAGAAAGTCCTCATTCAATGCAACATATCACATAAACAGTTAAAACACGGAAACAAGCAAACGGATATCGCGTCCTAAACAGATATGTGACCCTTTTGTGCCAAGGGTAGGCCTAGAGATTTGAAGGATGTATTGCGCAATTTAAGAACAAATTATTGCACCCCCAAAATAAGATCCATAAATAATTATAGAATTCATTACAAAGTGAACAAAAAGGGGGTACATCTATTTGGGGAAAGGGATAAACTGCAAATACAACAAAAATCAATCCCGCGCAGGGGAAAAAGATAACTACAAGGTCAAAGGTCCCGCTTCTCCTTTTTCTTTCTCCACTTCTTCTCGGATGAGGTGCTTGCTAGTCACCACATGTGGCTAGGTGAACACGGCTTTGGAAGACATTGGCACGTTCTGGAGAGTGTTAAGCTGACCATCCAGGTTTCAGTCCAAACGCATTAGGCATTCCTTTGCATTGGCTAACTCTTGCGTGACGAAAGCTAAGGCCCTTTGGCTTTCATACTCTTTGTTGGAACTCTTGTTCCCTATGCAGATATTCTTGCTCCCTACGCTGAAACTCCTGCTCCCTTTGGTCCTACTGCTGTTGAAAATGGTAGGCTTGAAGTTGGAGCCTCATTTGGATATCTTCGATTTGCCGACCCGTTCATGGCCCCGGGTTGAGTGTACCAAGTAAATCATCCTCTAACCATTTCTTGTACCCATCCACATACATCTCTTTCATGGTCCTTCTCGACTTGTTCTTTGGTTAAACCCAATTGTAGAGGAGGCATTTGTTCTCTCTAGTGTGCCATGCTCGGTTAACCTTAGTCATATCATCAAGCAACAAAGCAGCCAAATCATATGGTAGTCTCATTAATCCACCTTGGACTAATTGATCAGCCACACATTTATTTACTGAATCAAGGTTGGAATGGAAGTATTGTAGCAGCAAATTGTCTGGAACATTATGCTTTGGTCATTGCAAAAGAAACTTCTCGAACCTCAACCACATCTCATGTAGAGGCTCACCTCCAACACGCTTGAAATTTTTTATCTGGGTTTGAAGTTTCACTATCTTTGAGGGTGGAAAGAATCTCTCCAAGAAGGCATCATTTAGTTCTTCCCACAAAGTGATAGAATAATTTGGAAACTCTACCAACCATCTTGTAACCTCTCATGTTAAAGAGAACGGGAATAACCTCAACCTTACAGACTCTTGGGAGATAATCTTGAACACAAAGGTTCTACATACCTCCTTGAAATTTCTAAGGTGTTAATGGGATCCTCATGAGCTAGACCCCCAAAGACTCCTTTTATCAGGAGCAATTGTATCATAGTTCTGGTGATGTGAAACACAGCCCTCCTGGTTGTGGGAGGTAATCAGATTGGTCCCCTAGTTTGAATGGCATTAATGGGCATGTCATTCAAATCACCCATGCTGTTGTTTTGACCATAGTGAATATCGTTGTCACTTTCATGGTCACTCATTTTGTCAACTTACAAATCAGCCAACAACACCAAACAACAAATCTACTACGAATAAACAAAATTTAAACTAATTTCTCAATTAGAATTTTCAACCACCATTCCCCGACAGCGACACCATTTTTGATAACACTCAAATCACTCTTCAAAACTAATCAAAAGAGTGAGAGGTCGTAGTCAGTAAAAAAAAACCAAACGAAGAGTCGGGGTCGAATCCCACAGAGAATGGTCTATCATGGAGAATTCCTATCAAGAAATTTAGACTATAAATTTGCTCATTTGCACTAGTAAGAAAAATTGGATGGATCATTCAACCAATTAAATATAAAGATTTGGTTGTCAATTATCATAATTAAACTAAAATATCGAAGAAATCAATAGTTAACAAGAAATCTAGGGGTGTGAGGATTGGAAATCAATATCACATAGGGTAATTGTGCCGCTAGATCTATATAGATGAACATTCATGAATAGGCTAAGTCGTCTTCATTGACGCTCATTATCTTTCGATCTCACATCATCTATGCATAGAATCTCCTTTCGGTCTCATCTAAATTCCAATCTAAACAACCTAATACCTTACTCTATTGTCTCTTTCAAGAATAGGGAAAATATATGTGATCCATAACCTCTATTTTAAAGCAAGTTACATACATGAAACCTAAATTGCTAGTATCAAACTAATTACCCACTCCAATCAATCTCTTTCGAGAATGATCCTGAGATCACAAGTAGAAAATATGTTTGCAACCTTAACCCATAATTTATCCCTTAAGGTAATTAGACCAAATTCATGTATTAACAGAAACAAAACAGAGCATAGCACAATACACACTACATTAAATCAACACCCAACCCCATATTTGCACCCCTGGATCTAGTGGTTTTAGCCACCCATCACAAAAAGTAAAGAGATTATACCTTCTATGAAAAAAGCAATGGATAACTTGAAATCAAGCAATTACAAGTAAAATCACCTTTAATTCAACTTCAATTTATCAATTTCAATCACCAAGTTGTAAAACCCCAAAATCTAGAAAAGTGTTCTTCAAAGGCCAAGTGTTTGAAAACTCTCAAAACTCTCTCAAAACTGTATCTTATTGTGTTCCAAAATTCTATATGTTTTCTCTCTCCTTTGGGCTATATATAATTTCCAAAAATTTGGCCCAAAATCCATTACGCGACTGACTCGGTGACATTATTCGGGATTGTCGAACATGTTCGGGGAATCACCTTTTGCTCCTCAGCTCACCTTTTGATGCTCTAGGTTTCAGGTGTTTTGAACCTCAGTTGGCAAACTCAATTTAGTCATCCTTTCACGTTCAGTGAATCACCGAGTACCACATTGGTTTGCCTTTCGAGCATTAAATCTTTTCATTCCATACTGTCATTTTGGGCAATGTTCATCAAGGCCGCCTTTCTCATTCAGCGCATCGCCTGTTCCACTAGAATCCACTGACTTGAATTGATAGGCACAAGTGTTATGCACTATCATTTTTGGCAAGGTCGTGCTCAATTGGCAATCCACTCTTCTTGTTAGGCGATCCAGAATGTATGATTTGCACTTCTTTTTGCATTTTTGGTCATTCTTTCAAAAATCAATCCTTGCGTTGTCCAATTTCCTTCATAGCTGCAAATCATCAATATTTAATCAGAATACAACAATATTAGGCATTGATGACACTAATTATTGAGCTAAATAGACTTTAGATGAGTGCAAATCTACCACTCATCAAATTCAACTTTCCAATTTCTAAGGAGTTACAATACCCCTTGGGAACATTCATCCTCTAATGGACTCAGTCTAGCATGAATAGAGTAGGAGAGAAACTAATAACCCAACATGAATGCAAATATCATCATAATTCACATAAACAGGGAGAAATCACTTCATTCTAAATCACAACATAAAAATCAAGTTTTCACGAACATGTATCCATATGGAAACATGAGAATTACTAAAACACATGAATCTGAAGAGTGAACCATGAGGAAGTAATACCTCAAGCTAGAGTAGGAGCGGATAGAAAGTGATGAGGATACTGATACATCATATCGGCTTCGGCTTCCCAAGTAGCACCCTCACCTAATTCATTCCTCCAAATAACTTTCACGGAAGCAACTTCTTTATTTCTCAACTCCCAAACTTGATGGTCTAAAATCCCAACCAGAACCTCTTCATACAAAAGACTTTTCTTAACTTCTAAACAATCCAAGTGAGAAATGGACGTTGGAACCCCAACACACTTTTTTCAATAATGAGACATGAAATACCAAATGTACCGATGCTAACTCATTAGGTAACTCTAATTCATAAGCAACTTTCCCAATACGCCTCAAAATATTATATGGGCCCATATATTGGGGACTAAGCTTCCCTATATTTCCAAATTTCATCACTCCCTTCGTGGGTGAAACTCTTAAGTTAACCCAATCATCAACATCAAATTCAAGCTCTCTTGTTCTAACATGGGTATAAGACTTTTGTCGACTTTAAGTCATTTTAAACCTCTCACGAATAAGTCAAACCTTTTCCATAGCCTCGTGTACTAATTGAGGCCCTATAAAATCAACCTCACCAACTTCAAACCAACCAATAGGAGACTTACACCTCCTACCATAGAGAGCTTCAACTTGTGCCATCCCAATGCTAGAATAATAGCTATTCTTATAAGCAAACTCATTCAAAGGCAAATCATCATCCAAATTACCCTTAAAGTCAATCTCTCAAGTTCTCAACATATCTTCTAAAGTTTGAATAGTACGCTCGGCTTGCCCATCAATTTTAGGATAAAAAGTCGTGCTAAGATTCACTTGAGTACCATGATTTTTTTGTAATGGCCTCCAAAACTAAGATGTAAACTGAGTACCATGATTGGATATAATAGATAGAGGCACTCCATGCAACCTTACAATTTTCTGAATATAAAGTTTGGCATACTCTTCAGGTAAAAATAAAGTCTTTTTAGTAAGAAAGTGAGAAAATTTCATCATTCGGTCCACAATTACCCAAATCGAGTCAAACTAGCGATGGGTACGAGTGAAACCTGTAATGAAGTCCATATTCAAATCTTTCCACTTTCAAGTAAGAATACTAATATCTTGAGCCAAACCACCATGTTTCGGATGCTTTACTCTTTTTCATGCTATTTTGAATCTCATTCATGATGAATATTTTCAAGGGGGAGATATTGTAAAACCTCGGGATTTTAAAAAAGGTTAAAATTTGTTAATGGGCATCAAGTGGTGGATGGTCCGTTTAGGGACAGTGGCCCAACTGTCCAGGGCTGCCCTAAAAAGGGACCACCTGGATGGTTCCCTAAATGATCCATCAAGCCCTAAACGGCCCATTTAGGGGTCCATTTAGGGTCACTCATCAGTTTTTAAGCTACGGTTATTTTAGTCTTTCACCAAAGTGTTTGGTACCTAAACTAAGTTGTTTTAAACCTTATTTCAATACCTATATAAGTGAATTAATCCCAAAAAACTAACCAATCAAAATCATTCACCCAATTCCTAAATTCCCTCAAAGATCACCCCCCAAAATCCTCTTAAGAGCTAAGGGAGAAAAAGCTAGGGTTTGGTTTCAACAAATCCAATTCACCATAGATTGTGGGAATTGATTTCCAAGTTATGTTAGTCTTCACCTGTGGAGTCTTTTCCTCCATAGGTTTCCTAAACTTTTCAAATTTTACAAGTAAGGTTCTTAATTCAATAGTTAGGGTTTTTCAATATTTGTGGGTTCTTTTCAATTATGATTCAATTACTTATTTTCTATCTTGTAATGCATTAATTGAAAGTATTTATATGATGTTGAGTTGAATTCGTCTGAACCCATGCATGATTCTTGAATTTTAGACTATGAACTCATGATGAACCTTATGAACTATGAAAGATGAATTTATGAAAATATGCATGTTTTCATGAAGTTGACTTACATGATTTGAGGATGCTTTGAGAGTAAAGTATCAAGGTAGTTGTGAAAGGTTTTCTCATATACAACTAAGAACATGATTGTGAAAGGATTTCTCACATAAAGGATTTATAGGGTTGAAAGGTTTTCTCACCTAATTTGAATCAAGATTAAGGAGCTATTCTAAATGAACTCTAGCTTGGATTGGTTGCTTAATTGTGCCTTTCCATGGATGATGAAAAGAATATGATTAAAGATTATATCGTGGGATGTTTTATTAGCACCGAGGGGACTAGCGGTGATTATCCATGTCTCAGAAACTATGTGCCACCATAGGATGATTGTCTCAAATAGACATTAGCTAGTGGATCCACATTAGGTCAGACTCATGGTTCTTACTTTGGCAAGTAAGGACATCTCTTTTTGGTGTTGGATAGACACCAGATTCCATCTTATAGCTCACATTGTCTGTATCGGTTACATGGTAAACTTTCCACAATAATTAACTAAGGTTACTTTTAAAGTATCTCATAAATTATTTTAAAGATGTTTAGCTTGCATTGACCATGATTATGATTGACGTTTTCTAACCCTTCTATCTTATGATTTAGCTTGGTCATTGCATGTCATGTAAAGTCCCTAGCATGAATTCATAACTCTTATGAACTACTATCATACTAAGTACATTCTATGTACTAATGCATACTTCTGCCTATATTGTTTCACTAATGTAGGGTCTGCCGCTCCTACCTCTCATACTCATGGCTAGTTGATCTTTTAGCACTCAAGGATTGGTGAGTCCTCATGCTCCGAGGACCAAGACACACTTATTGCTTTCTTATTTAAGTTGTCAAACTTTGTATGTGATGTATGGATTACGTCCAAACAATTTCCTTATGATGTAATAGATATCTTATTGAGACATAAAATAGAGTTATGTTTTGTCAAACTCTTTTATGGTATAAGACTATGACTTTGAAATATTTATTTTTATTATCTTGTTTGATGTATGCTAAGTGGCTAGTGTAGGGCCTCTCGGGGTTCTATACGCCATGTTACGCCTAGGGTATACTTTGGGTCGTGACACTCAAACACCACGTAAAAATTTAAAACAAAATACATTAAACCAATAAGAACATCAATGGCCTTGTCCTCAGAGCATGAGGACTCACCGATCTAAGTAATGAAGCTTAGAAATCCCAATCTAAGCACGTCGGGGAGGAGAAGCGCGGACCCTATATTATAAAATAATATGGGCACAAGTATGTATTAGTACTTGAAATGTACTAAGTATGGGGAAATGCATAAAAATATGAACATGATCATAGGAGGACTTTTAACATGATATGCATGAGCAAGTAAAACATAGTAAAAAAAGTCTTTAAGAAATCCATGAATCATAAAAAAGGTCAATGCATACTTAAAACCATTTGAAAAGCTTTCATAAACCTTTGAAGAGAAACATAGTTTATTTATGGGATATTTACCGTTAACCGATAATAAGCTCATGTGAGGTATAACATGAAATCTGATATAACCCTTATTGGGAAAGGCAAACACAAAATAAATGTGCACGACAGGGCAATAGCGAAAGAAAACCCAAGTCAAAACTTTCCAATCTATTTGAACCAAGAGAAGACAAAATAATGCAAGAAAAACATTGTTTGGGGCATCAAACAAATCAACCAAGCAAGTAAAATAAATCAACACATGAAACGCCAAATTTAACGTGGAAAACCTCTTCGGTGTGAAGAGTAAAAACCACAAGGCCAAAGCTCCACTAAAATCAACAAGAGTTACAAAAGAATTCTCGAAAATTTCCACCAACAAAGTGTCAAACACTGAGCAACACAACTACAAGATAGCACAAAAAACTAGATAAATAAAAGGAGCATAAACACCCAATACGCAGCTACTATTCACGAGCAAAAATTTGGAGCTACAAGACTCCAAATCACCCTCTCTCAAATCTCAATCAAATATTAAGTTGAAAGGAACAAGCTGTCCAAAAATCAGCTCAATTGGATAAGAAACGAGGTAGAAATCGCGATTTGAAATTGGCTGCTAGGGCTTGTGCGAAAATCTTCACTCTCTCACTATTCTCTCTATATGGCTGCTCTCAAACTCTTGTGATTCATCTAAAAATAAGACCTAAAAGAAAGTCTTACATATGCACTATAATATTGGGCTTATGGGCAAAAGTGGGCTGTCAAATTGGGCTAAATTTATCCACAAAGGAAAGGAAGGAGATCCAAAACCTTGGACTTTTATTTATCCACATAGGAAGGGAAAAGACCCAAAACCCGACAATTCTCCCCCTACAGACTATGTGGAGGAAACCGTCATCCCGGTGATCATGCAACATTCTTCAAACTTCCCTCTTGGCAAAGCTTTAGTCATCATGTCGGAACCATTATCATTGTTATGGATCTTTTCAAGTTCAAGCAACTTAGAATCCAACACATCTCGAATCCAATGATACCTCACATCAATGTGTTTAGACCGACCATGAAATGTAGAATTCTTGCCAAGTGAATAGAACTTTGACTGTCGCAATAAAGCACATACTTCTCTTGAGCACAACCAAGTTCCCCCAAAAATCTCTTCATCCAAATCAATTCTTTGCAAGCTTCAACAGCTGCAATAAGCTTAGCCTCTGTAGTAGATAAAGTAACAGGTTTTTGAAACCTAGATTACCAAGACACAGCTCCCCCTGCAAAAGTAATCAAGTAGCCTGAAGTAGACTTACGAGTATCAACATCACTGGCACTGTCTGAATCAGTATAACCATAAAGAATAGGACTCCGTGTACCAAAACACAAACTCAGACTAGAAGTGCCACAAAGATATATCATAATCCACTTTACAGCAATCCGATGCTCTCTTCCCGGATTAGAAAGAAAACAGCTAACAATACCAACAACATGAGCAATATCTGGTCTTGTACACACCATTGCATACATCAAACTACCAACAGCTAAAGCATAAGGAACTTTCTTCATATCTTCCTTCTCACCATCACTGGAAGGACAATGATTAGTACTCAATTTGAAGTGCATAGCTAAAGGTGTACTGACAACCTTAGCTTTGTCCATGTTAAATCTACGAAGTACTTTCTTAATGTACTTCTCCTGTGACAACCACAATTTCTTTGAATCTCTATCACGGACAATCTGCATGCCAAGAATCTACCTTGTTGGTCCCAAGTCTTTCATAGCAAAAGACTTATTCAACTCTTGCTTCAAACTTTTAATCCTGCAAGTATTATGACCAACAAGCATGTCATCAACATATAGCAAAACGATAATAAAGTCACCCTCAGAGAATTTTTGCACAAAAATACAGTGGTCTGAAGAAGTCTTCTTGAAGCCATGCTGACTCGTAAAAGAACCAAACTTCATGTACCATTGCCTAGGTGCTTGTTTTAGACCATACAAACTCTTCTTCAACTTGCAAACATAATTCTCTTTTCCCTTGACTTCAAAGCCTTCCGGTTGCTCCATATAAATTTCTTCATCCAAGTCACCATGGAGAAAAGTAGTTTTAACATCTGTTCAACCTCCAAGTCCAGACTTGCAGCCAATCCTAGAACCACACGGATGGATGACATCTTCATAACTGGAGAGAATATCTCATCAAAATCAATTCCCTTTTTCTGTTTAAATCCCTTCACAACTAATCTAGCCTTGTAACATGGAATTGGGTTACCATCTTCATGTTTCACCCGAAAAACCCACCTATTTTTCAAAGTTTTTCGATCTTTGGGTAACATAACCAAATCAAAGGTACGATTATCATGTAGAGACTTCATTTCATCCTCCATAGCATCAAAACACCTTTCTTTTTCTTCAATTTCCATGGCCTCGTCAAGACTCTCAGGTTCTCCCCCGTCAGTCATGAGTACATACTCATTGGGAGAATAACGAGATGAAGGTATTTTTCTCTAGTAGATCTTCTGAGAGAACTCTCTGGAGCATCAATGATAGGTTGTTGCTTACCAACCACATCGTCTTACACTGGAGCATCAACGGCATACTGGTCATTCTGAATATGATCACCATCTTCAATATCAACTTGATTTTCATCATTTTGAAGATTTTCATCTGGTGGAATAGTCAAAGGAACTGGATCAACATCAACTAGGCTCTCACTGCTCTGAGAATAAACTTTCTCAGCTTTATCAATATCTTTAATTGTTTGGTCTTAAAAGAACACAACATCACAGCTTCTAACAAGTTTCTTCTCAACTGGATTAAAGAAACGATAGTCGAATTCATCTTGACCATAACCAACAAAGACACATTGCCTAGTTTTAATATCCAACTTTGACCTCTCATCCTTAGGAACATGCACAAAGGCTTTACACCCAAAAAATTTAAGATGATCATAAGAAACATTCTTACCGGACCAAAGTTTGTCAAGAACATCACCATTCAAAGCAATAGTAGGTGATAAATTGATAACATAGGCAACAATATTAAGTGCTTCTGCCCAAAAGGAATCTGGCAGCTTAGCATCTGAAAGCATACATCTAACCCTCTCAACAAGAGTATGTTCATCCTCTCTGCTAAACTATTTAGCTGAGGAATCTTTGGAGGAATTTTTTGATGCTGAATACCATGCTCTCTGCAATACCTATCAAAAGGACCAATATAATCACCACCATTATCAAAACGGATACATTTCAATTTCTTCCCTGTCTATCTCTCAACCAAGGCCTGAAAATTCTTAAACACATCAAGTACCTGATCCTTGGACTTCAAAGAGAATACACAGAGTTTGTGTGAATGATCATCAATAAAAGTCACAAAGTAAGGTGCACCACCATGAGACTTTACCTTACAAGGACCACACAAATCAGAATGTACCAACTCCGGCAAATCAAGCTTTCTTGAACGTGGATCAATCTGAAAAGAAACTCTTTTCTGTTTACCGACTAAGCAATGAACACAGTTGTTCAACTTTCCTTGTTTCACTCCGAAAAGCAAATTTTTGTTAGTCAAATTGTTCATCCCCTTCTCGCTCATATGACTCAGTCTTCTATGTCATAACAATGATGAAGTATCATTCTCCACCAAATTTACTGAGCCTCTGAAAATGGAGCCCTGAAAAATGTACAAGTTAGACAACTTGTCACCACGGGCTACCACCATCGAACCTCTTGTAAGCTTCCACTGGCCAGCACCAAGGGTATTAACATAACCCTCAACATCAAGGTATCCAACAGAAATCAAATTCAAGCGAACATCTGGAGCATGCTTGACATTATTGAGAACTAGTTTGGAACCATTATTACTTTCCAAACAAACAGTCCAAATGCCAAGAACTGCAACCTCATGATTATTTCCCATTTTAACATCCCAAAATTACCTGGAGTATAAGAAGAAAATAATTTCTTCCTGGGCATGACATGAGAAGTAGCACCAGAATCCACAAACCAGATAGACTCATAGCAAACAAGATTAACGACATTTTCATCACAAGAAACAAGAAGGTTCGTTAGCAACAACAGCAACACAATTTTCATCATCGCCTTCTTTATTTTGTTGTTTCATATCTCTCTTGTACCTGAAATAATATTTCTTGATATGCACATTCTTATGGCAATAGTCACATATAACATTCTTGAATCTAGACTTTGACTTTCTTCTACTTTTATCTCTGTCATTCTGACCTTTGAACTTGCTTCTTCCCTGTCTTCAGTAACCAAAACATCGGAGTGTGAAGAAGAAGAAGATGAGCCTTGAGATCTTCTTCTCATCTCTTCATTTAAGACACCACTCTTAGCATATTCTATGGTCACAATACCACTGGGAGCAGAATTAGTCAAAGAAACTCGAAGAGTTTCAAAAGAGTCTGGCAAAGTATTAAGAAGTCATAGTCCCTATATTTCTTCATTAAATTTTATACCCATTCCGGACAGCTTGTCAAGAATACATGAAAATCATTAATATGATAGGAGTGTCCTCTTTATACCTGATGTTCATCAATTATTTCAAAAGAAGTAATTTATTGTTGTCAGTCTTCGAAGCATAAAGTGTCTCGAGCTATTATCCCATAAGCTTCTAGCATGTATCTCATTAACAATGTGATTTCTCACATTATCTTCAACCCATTGTCTGATAGAGCCACAAACCTGTAGATACTCAAATTCCCAATCCTCATCATTCATAGATTCAGGTTTATTAGAAGCAAACACAGGTAGATGCATTTTCCTGACAAATAGAATATTTTTCATCTTGCCATTCATTGTATGATAATTACTAACATTCAAACAAATCATCTTGCTCATATTTAACTCCATCATTCAAATACATAATCAACAACAATCCAATGCTCTAATACCACTCTATTGGGAAAGGCAGGCACAAAATAATTGTGCACGATAGGGCAATAGCAAAAGAAAACCCAAGTCAAAACTTTTCCTTCTATTTGAACCAAGAGAAGATAAAATAATGCAAGAAAAAATACTGTTTGGGGAAGCAAACAAATCAACCAAGCAAGCAAAATAAATCAACACATGAGACGTCAAATTTAACGTGGAAAACGTCTTCGGTGTGAAGAGTAAAAACCACAAGGTAAAATCTCCACTAAAATCAAAAAGAGTTACAAAAGTGTTCTCCAAAATGGCCACCACAAAAGGCTAAACAATGAGCAACACAACTACAAGATAACACAAAAAACTAGAGAAATAAAAGGAGCATAAACACCCAATATGCAGCTACTGTTCACGAGCAAACATCTGGAGCTACATGACTCTAAATCACCCTCTATCTTCCTAATTAAATATTAAGTTGAAAGGAACAAGCTGTCCAAAAATCAGCTCAATCGGATAAGAAACAAAGCGGAAATCGCGATTTGAAATTGGCTGCTAGGGCTAGTGCGAAATTCTGCACTCTCTCACTATCCTCTCTATATGGCTGCTCTCAAAATCTTGTGATTCATCTAAAAATAAGGCCTAAAAGAAAGTCTTACATATACACCATAATATTTGGCTTATGGGCAAAAGTGGCTAGTCAGATTGGGCTAAATTTATCCACAAAGGAAATGAAGGAGACCCAAAACCTTGGACTTTTATTTATCCACATAGGAAGGGGAAAAGGCCCAAAATCCAACAACCCTCACACCGAAAATGGGATTCTAATTTCCAAGGTAGACTTTGTAACATTCATTCATAATTGTCATTGTGGATCCACTGGCTGTGACATTTAAGACAATCTTACGGGGGCACGTAGTTTGGAATAAGGAGATTTCTTCAAGAGACCCGACCTCTACTAACGGGAGAGTCTCCATCTCAAAATCCTCTGGGTGCTAAGTAAATCCCAATTGAAAAGACATAATCATATTCATATCAAAATACTTGGAAAGGTACAATTAAACTATCAATCCAATCATAAATCATCATAGTAGCTTCTTTCAAATCATGATTTCATCAACATCTTTATAATAAGCACTTACCTTTCTAAGCATCTAAATCATTATTTCATTCATAGATGAGAAAATATTTTACAAATCATTGATACTTATCTCAAAAGTATCCTTAGTTCATAAAACATCTTTCTCATAAAACACACATAAATTTCATATTCATAATTCATAACTTCATAAGCTTTGTTCATAAATTCATAGTCAAAATCAAATATAAAGCATGAGTTCATATGAAATAAATTGAAAACTATGTAATTAAATCAAATTATGAATAATAAGATTGAAAATAGAGAGTTGAATCATAATCAATAAGACCCATGAAGATTTGCATGAAACACTAATGAAATTGGGTGAAACTAAACTTGGAAATTGAGATTACTTTGGGACGCAATGGATGAAAGGGATTCATTGGTGAATTCTCACATACCTTGGGTAATCAAAGCCCTAACAATGGAAAGAAGAAACTCGAAGCTTGACGAAACCCTAACTTCAACCTTGAGCGCTTGAGAGAGAATTTGGAGAAGAAGGCTTGAGAGATTTTGCTGAGTTTGAGTGAATGGGAGGGAATAGGTTAAGTTTGAAGAGTAAAAACAGTTATAGGTCGAAAACTACATATTTTAGAGGTTAATTGAGTAGGAAAGACCAAAATATCCTTGATTAAAAAATGCCGGAAGATCCTACGATTTGGACCTACGGACCATAGAATTTCCTTCTGACCATACTAGTCAACCGTAGGTCAAGTTACTGTAGCAAAAAATTTAACCATCTCTCCACAAAACCCTTGTACGGGTTGTCGACCCTTCTACGATCCGTAAACCCCATCCGTAGACCTCAAGTTTGAGTCCAAAATTTCTAATTCTGGATCAATTCTACGACTACGTTCTACCATCCGTAGATCAAACTACAGTTTGTCTTGTTCTTTCGTAGGTCAACTTATTGGGACTTGAAATTTCCAAAACTCAAACCAATTCCTACGACTTCCTTCCTACGACCCCTAGGACTTCCTACGGTCTGTAGATAGGACTCGTGGATCACTGCTTCAGAGCCAAACTAAGCTTTTCCTTTCGAATTCGACTTTCCAATTTTCGAGGTGTTACATTTTCTAACCACACTCTCTATGGAATTCGATCCCAACCTAAATTAGTTACTATGTATTTTTTAACAACGTCCACTTTATTCCTCTTTAAAGTGTCATTTGGACGACATCAAACAACATAACCAAATGAGAGAATTGTAGCTTGCTACAACATGATAGGTTTAGTAGTAGTTGTGAAAATTGGATGAGTCATAAGTAAATAAAGTTAATTTTATTTATAGAAATTATAGTATAATCCTAGAGTAACGTGTTCGTACTATTTTTCTTCTTCTATATAATGATCATTATTTGCATGTCCGGTTATTCATCAATTCCTAGTCGAAGCATTTTTTGTTTTTGTTATGACACTAAAAAGTGACTAGCTCTCCTCTTATTCTTTTTTAGACTTATCTAAAATATATGGAGATAAATCATTTTATCTGTACCACAAAAAATGATAGATTAATTTAGTGGTGATCCACTGAAACATTTTTCAATTGATCCCATCACAATCTCTACTTTTTACATTCTTTTATTAAAATTATTTATAGGAGCTAATGTATCAATTGCAACCTCTTCTTCGTATAAGATTTTTATTAGATGAAAGATACAAATAAAATATCGAAATATTTATCATCTAGTATGCAATATAAATAACACATAAATTTAGTTTATTCAAATATAAAATTGGTATATACCCTTTGAAATTAGAAACTATCCATGAATCAAAAACACTTAATTTGTTTGTTGCAATACTATGTTATATTACCATGCACGGTTTAATTTATACATCAAAATTTATAAACTTCCTCAAGGGGCGCGGGAGTTGGGGGGGGAGGGGGGGGGGTAATCATCAATCGCTAAATAGAGACGTAAATTTAATCAACTAACTATTTCCTCTGCCTCAATTTATGTGGCACTTTTCATTTTTTGAGAATCAAACCGTTTAAATTAGAGCCAGAATATTTGCCCATCGAATATTTAATTTTTTTTTAAATGTTCTTTATATATTTGTAAACTATGTAAAAGGTACAATAAGTCAGAACTAACGATTCAAAATATTTAAAGATATATGAAAATTTTACCGTCAAAGATAGACTTGTTTAAATCTTGAAATCAAAAGCTGTCACATAAATTAAGACGGAGAAAATGCCACATAAATTGAGATGGACAGAGTATTATTTTACAAAATATATATTGTTAAAATTCAATTTATCAGACATATCTATGTGTATTAAATCTCACCCATTACTAAACCTATTTTACAATAAAGAATATAATATATATTAACTTTAATAATTATATTCAGTATTACTGGATGAACTTTTTGTATTGATTTCATCTGTTGTACGTGAAGTCAAGACAATAGATTCAAATTGTCGATACAAAAGGTTTTTCTAATATATATATAAATATATATATATTGTATTAAACAACTGTTTTAGTGCAAATATTTATTGTATTAAACAACTGTTTTTGAATATTATAGAGGGGTGTAAAAGGATTTTCACCTTTTTATTATATTACCTTCGAACATTATAATTTCGATTCTCTGATAAATGCTTAGAAAATGACTATACTCAAAAGTAAAGATAAATTTGGAACAAAGTGAAAAGTTACCAATTACAAAGACAATATGTTGTTTTATCTCAATTGAAAGAAATTGTGCGTACACTAAAAAAACGTTTTTTAAGCAAGTAGTATTTCTTTATGATTAAGTTTTAGTTCCAAACAAAAATAATTAATGAATTTGCCATGTTGCAACTTTGATATTTTATTGTTGTGTGAGATATTTGTTTTTGGTCCTCACTGTTGAAAATTTGTGTTTTTCTAAGAAATTGCGTGGAAGCAAACCCATATGCTATGGTTGGTATAACTCTTAGGGAAATTGCAGTCTACATCCTTGTCTTCACTGTCATTGGATCCCAACACACATGTTGCAAAACAAAAGGACACATGTATACTTTATAAAACAAAACAAATCATGTTTGTTGAGTTTAAATAATGTCGTATATATACATGATACTGTGGACTGTGGTTGTTGAATTATCAAGACTTTTATAAATTCTTTTTAAGTTCAACTTCAAATATTTCCCAAAAGCTTTTCCAGAAAAATAATTTCTGAAGAATAAGTCTTTTTTTTTTCTTTTCTTGTGTTCGGTTTTCAAAAAACTAATGAAAGTAACTTCCCTCAATTTTGGATAGAAGTCGCTTTCCTTCACAACTATTGCAATTTTTTACTTTGTATCAATTTTGCTTTAACCAATACCAGGACATTATTACTTATCAATCTGTAATAATACTCAAATTTCATCAAAATACTTTCCCTTTCTCCTATATTAGATAGACATTTTATTAAAAATATTTATCTCATATCACTTGATTATTTACTAAATTAGAATAGAATTAATTAATTTATACCTATTTTACCCTTATGGTCTTTGGAAATTTAAACAATTTTTTTAAGATCTAAGAATATCTTTGTTTTTAAGAGGCTAATTAATATGAACAAAGGATAAAATAGTAAAATTGATCAATCTATTTATAATTTTTTAATTATCGTATAAAATAGAAAATGTTCATCTAATATGAAATGCAGAGTGTATTTGATTTGGTAATACTATTATTACCCTTTACCAATTTTTATTAAATAACATTTTTCACACAAAAAATAAAATATCGGAAAATATCTCTTAAAGAAAAATATTTTTCCACATAGTCAGAACGGCTGAAAGGACAGGCAAGCAAGATATTTTTCCAATTTTGAGGCCCTCTTAATTTTCCTTCACTCTTTTTTTATGTACTTTATACTAAAAACTTTACTTTTTTATTCAAAGATAAAAAAAAAACCAAACTTGTTGGGACATGGAAAAGTCCTCCGAGATAAATTAAACACCTTTGTGATTTGGATAAACTAGAACATAACCATAATTTTGCATGTTTGCATTCTTATCACTAAAGCCGAATATGATTTTTAGAAAATTGAAGAAAAGGAATATTATTGCATAACTCGTTGATCTTTAAAAAATAATAGTCGCTCTAACACTGATGGCTGACTTATATTTCTAAATAAAATTGTTAAGAAAATAGTACAAGTAAATAATACTATAATTGGTATACTTAATAACATTAAAAAAATTAATTCTTTTTCAAATGCCTGATGGTAGCCTCAAGAGAATTTTTTTTGAAAAAAAAAACCGTCAACAACGTCTCACAAGTGGTTTAATCGGTTACTATATTACCAACTGAACAATAAAGAGATTCATGCTAGGAGAGCCACATCAACTTATTAATTGGATATGTTAGTACGGGTTGCAAGTAAGGGCTGAAAGTTTTGTTCACGTGGTCAAGCAAGTAATATAGTAACTCTTAAGAAATAAATTATCGAATCCATATAACTTATAATTAGCAAATATTAATTTGCTTTTAATTATAATTCATTGTAAGTGTGTACAAAGAGTTTTACAAGTGTATTTGACTAATAACGGCAATAAATAAATTTACAAAAACTAACTAGCAATGATTTGATTTCACCTGAGGTTTTATCAATGAAATTTTAAATTTCAGGACTACGACTTTAACAAGAATTTATGCATAGTATTTTCCACTTTAGAATTCGAATGGTTATCAAATTACTAATTTATAAAATTAATAATATGATTATGGTCTTTTGAGCCTCTGATGACCTATCATAATTGATAATCTAACTACATCGTTGACTGGTGATATATTAAACCATTTATGTAGCATGAAGATTTCATCTAGTTTTGTAACCAAGCACGGTAAACTAGGCATATCCTTGTCCTAGATACAAATCAATCTATGTTTTTGACAAAGAAATATCATGGTCCTTATATTCCGTGCTCTATCGTTGAATTCCCCTCCCTAGTTCAAGAAAAGAAAATTTGTATATTCTAATGGTGATCCAACATTGAAATATTAAAATCAAGAGTACAAGAATAACTTTTAATGATAACTCATCTTCATCTTAAGTTTCAATACTAAATAATCATTTCTAGACGCTACCTTAGAAAGATGAGATCTGCAGGAGCATTCATTAGTTCAAAAGACATAACTAAGAATTTTTAATGACCAGACTGAGTTCATAAAGTTGTTTTAATGTCACACTCTCGAACAATCAACTGATGATAACCCAATCGGAGGTCAATCTTCGTGATGAAGCCAGCACCCTGAAGCTGACGAACAAGTCATCACTCCTTGGGATGGGACACTTATTCTTGATTGTGATGTTGTTCAATTGTTGATAGTGAATACGCATTCTAAGAGAACAATCATTATGTAATTACCCTTGAGGTCATTTCTATGTTTTGCGTACTTTTACTATTTTGCCTTTTCCTGTAGCTTCATTGCAATTTTAAGTCGTTTGGACCTTGAATGAATTTAGAGGGGCCGTTCGAAGTTGGAGCATTGTGCTCCAAACTGCAGATGCGGCAGCCCCTGGTGCCATGGCTTTAGCAGCCCTTGACCTCTTTTACGGAAGGCATTAAGGGTCGGACACCGCTTTTTCGTATGGCTGGCTGCTTTTGTGGAGGTTGCTTTTGCAGCAGGCGCCTACTGAGCTAGATCACTTTTGCGGCCGCCTAGGGGATAATGTGATGGCCAGTTAAGCGGCCAATTGTCAGTAGTAATTTAATTCCCCTTCTTCTTTTCTTTCTAAAAAGAAATACATTGTAGAGGAGCTCGATCTTTTGTGAATTCACTCGTTTCTTGCCCATTTCAAGTAATTCTAAGGTAATTTCATTCCTTCTCACCTCCATAACATGATTCTAGCTTTACTGTCTTGATTCAGTTCCGTTTTTTTTTTTGTCTAAATTTCTTTTATTTATAATTCTTCAATGAATGGTATTTGGACTATTTGAGGTCCGAATTTGATTCTATTTTCGCCCAACTTTCCAACATGTGATCCTCACCTTGAGGGGAAAATAATCATGATTTTAGTTTTACAATTCTATAACGTCGTTTGAGGGCAAATGTTTTACCCGATTTATGGTCTAGAATTTGTATTTATGATATGGGTATCATTAGTCCCGTATTCAATTATTCTTTCTATTACTAAAAGCTTGGCAGTATTTTGAGGCTCTTAAAAAGGAAAAAGCACCCGAGTAGTAGTTCGTGTAAGGTTTCAGTCTTGAGGTAGATTATGGTTTTTCTCTTTTTGACTTTACTTAGCTTGATTGTGGATGTATTTGAGTATTTTGATAGTTAGAATGGTTTTAGGACTAGTTCATATGTGTTCTTGATCCTTAGTAATATTATTGTTCATTTCGGGTTATTTAGTTTAGTATTTTAGTCGATAAGTCTTAGTCTAGGTTGATTCATGGCTTGACTGTCGTCTTAGATCCTTAGAATGCTCTTAGCGGATGCAAAACTTAGAATTTATACACGTTTCTTTGGTTTTTGGTATGTCCTTATAAATTATGTTTTTAGTTTATTGGTTTGTTGATTGAATTATTGGGTCTGAGGCCGTAAACTTGTACTGGCTGGAGTTCGTGGTTTAGTACACCTACGCTGTGATGGATGTTTACACGGTTTTGTGATGCTTGTTGAGAATGACTTGACTGTGTTTGTGTGGAATCATATTTTTGGCATAATTGCATTTGATTGCTGAAAGGAAAGAGGTTTTTTGAGATTCTTACTGGTTGAACTACATTTTCTATTGATTTTAAGCTCCAAGGGACTGCGATTACTGATTTTCACTGATTTTACTTATCGAAACTTGGTTTTGAGAAAAAATGTACCAATTTCACCTTATAAGGCATATGTTGATAAGGTCTGATGGTCCACTAACTGAATTTTGGGTTTTACTTTTATTGCATGTGTTGATAAGTTCATGTAGGTTCTGTAGTTGTCTCGAGGGTCTAGGGGACAACCACTGAGATAATTCTAGAACATTTTACTTTAAACATGCATTGGCCATATGTGTGCCGCATCTCATTGTTTGATCAATTGTCTGTGTTTGTTTTGTTTGTGTGGTAAAAACTGTTGTTGCCTTCCCTATCGGTAGTTTAGGTTCTTCTAGCTTTATACCGGACTCTTGTAAAAACTATAGTGCTGCTTATTTATATATATGATCATTCTGAGTTTGGTTGGCCTATGATGCCTACTGAGTACTCCATTTTTGGTACTGATAACTACACTTCCGCATATATTTTTGATGTAGCTCCTAGTACAAGCTGCCCCAGGTAAGCGGTGGATCTTCCTTGGTAGTCACATATTCGGATCGTGGTGAGCTCCTGGCGTTCAAAGACTTGCTGCTTTGCCACTTTTGTACTGGCTTTTATTTTGTATTTTGATTAGTCAGTTCTCTTGTATATATACCTTTCTGTACTTAGTAGCTCATGTAATAGTGACACTAGGTCCGGGGATATGTCTTGTGTTAGTTTGTCATTTTGGTCACTTACGGGCCTCTTTAATATATTTTGTATCGTACTTGAATATCTATACTATCGCTCGTTTTTTATATTTTATTCTTGTTTCCACTTATTCTTACTAATTATTATTTAAATGTTATCGTCCGCAGCTTTTGTATTTGGGTTTTTGCTTGCCTACTCGGGGGTTATAGTAGGTGCCATAATGGCCCGATTTCAGGTCGTGACATTTTCTTTCAAACAAACAACACTGGAACACCCCATGGCAAAATACTCGGCCTAATGAAATCCTTATCCAATAAGATCTTTGTCACGACCTAAGTACAGCCTAGACCTGACATAGTGTATAGGACCCAAGAGGCCCTACACAAACAACTTGACATACATAATATATAATATAATAGGTAAAAGTTGAGTTTAAGTAGAAAGTCTAATATCATAAAAGAGTTTGGCATTAAAACCGAAGTTTAATCTAAACTTGACAAGCCAATCTAATACATCAAAAAAGTGGTTGAGATGTAATCCATACACCACGTACAACGTCTAAAAACTGAAGACATAAAAAATCATAGTAAAGGTGACTGGTCCTTGGAACATGAGGATTCACCAAGTGTTCAACAATCAATCAGTCACTAGCCACGAGCGGGAGAAGGGGTAGCGTCGGACCCTACATTATGGGAAAATGTAGGCAAAAATATGCATTAGCAAATGAAATGTACTAAGTGTTGACACCCAATTTTGATCCTCCTTTCTTCTAATTTATTGTTTCGAGCTGCTGATTTAATAACGTATCAAGTTATCTTTTTTTACAATTATTTTTACTATTACAACTATTTATCTACTAAAATTATACGTTTTATCATCGAAATGACTATTATTACTTTTTACACCTCTTTTCTTAAAGAATCAATTGTCGTCATCTTATTTCAAGTTTCGTATTTATTAAATTAATTATAAATTGATATTTTTGTATCTATTTTTTTTATATTAGCAGAAAGTTATAATATTAATAGTTTATCATAATATATATTGTATTAATTATTAAGTTAGAAACCCAAAATAATTTAGAAGAGAAGGGTAAAAGACCATTAAATTCAGCCAAAAGCCCCTTTCGGTTTCAGACCAAATCAATTAGCCGACAAATAATATGTCTTCAACCCATTAATCGGCCCAAAGCCTCAAATCAGATCAAAACTTTTCAGCCCCTATTCTATGTCAAAACTATCCAAAAATAAGCCCATTCTGAAAGCCCCTTTAGAATTAGGGCACATCATAAACTTATCAGCAGCTCTTCCTGTCTTCTTTGAGCGAAATTTCAAACTCTCTTTTCAATCTTGGCTGAATTCATTCATCCCGTTTGGTACAACTTACATCTTTTTGCACGAGTATCTTAACATGTCGCGAACACACTCCCACCCTTTCTTGTTTTCTGCTCCAAGACGCGGCAAATCTGCAATGATCAGAGAAAATCTAGACATCGAGAAAGCTATGATTCAAACCACGTGAAGGTCTACAAGTTCATCCAAAATCCCTAAACGTTCTGATTCAAAGAAGTTTGACTGGATTTTGAAAACTCTAGCTTATCCCGCCCAAATCTTATCTTGTTTTTCGCCTATAAATACACATTTGTATCTTCAGCTTCAACCAGGTTTTTGAGACCCCAAAAATACTCCATCTGCATTCATTCTTCTACTTCAGTTTATAAGTTGTAAATCTCGTTTTACTATCCGTGCCGGAGTTGTAGATTTGAGACCTCAAAGCTCCAGTCACTGCTCCTTGAAAGGTAAATCTCCGACTCGATTCATGTTCTTCTTCTTCAGTTGAATGTGCATATTCATAAAATCATGTTTATTTTTATGACTAATGTGGTTGTACAGTGTAGACACTAATATGATATTAAGATAAAGAGAAAAGCTTAGTTTCTCTGTAGAGTTGAAATTTGCTAAAATTCTGATAATACATTATGTCGAAATATCTCTTAAAACTTTAATTTACAAAATCTCAAATAGTATGTAGAGTTCAACTTTATATTTAAAGAATTTGGCTATGGAATCCTACTTGTGTTTTCTTTCAGTTTTTCTTGTTACAACTGTTGAGAGAGATGTTCCTGCCTTAGTAATATTTATAGATGTGTGTTAGTTAGTTATTTAATCAAGATTTGTGAGCATTTTCAGTATATTAGATTTCATGTTGTGATAATCTCGTCCTTACCTCGTTTTGTTGCTCTCTTCCTTCTCAACTTTGATGTGTCCTGTTATGATCTCGTCCAAGTAATTATTTTTATTTGTTGTCTAGAAAATGTTCGAGGCTCTAGATCATGCTTAAATATGAGCTAAATGTTAATATCTCTCTAAATGCTAGATTATTTCGTTCCATTGTGTTTCAGTATTTGTTTAATGGTGCTGCTTTTTTGTGTTGAACATCTTGAATGCTCTGCATATACTCTATTTTCGATTTATTTGACAATGTGGGTTGTTCATCTTGTCTTCTTTAAGCGTCACCTTTCTTTCAACTGTTGTATTTTATTTTTTGGTATTTGGAAGTCAGTATATTAGTTTTTTTAATATCAGTCTAACTTTCATATATCTTATTTCATTTTATTGAAAACCCTTCGACGCTACAACTCTACTTGTTGTTCCTTGTTGTTCGGATTAACCTACTGGTTGTCGGAATTTTATTTGAAAAATGCATCTTTTCTCTCTTTGGAAATCTAAGACCTTCATCTCCTCATTAGGAATCATGTTATAGTTTTTTCCAGCTATAAAAGATCATGTTTCTAGATGTTTATTTTTTTCATGCTATGTTGCTATTCGTTTAGTATTACTGATTATTTGCTTCTATGTTTAAGCTTATTTGATCGTTTCCTTTTCTCGAATCTTTACTGGTAGTCGAATTAGTATAAAGCGCAGAAGCTCGTTTTGCTTTTCCAGATCTCAGTCTGCTTAGAAGTTCTTGTTTTCTTTCGAGATTTCTGCCTATTATCCATTTCTTTATCCCTTAAGATGTCATATGCATTTTTTTAATGATTTTGATGACCAGTTTTAAAGAAGAAACCAAATTATTGTTTCAGCACACGAATATATCTAGTGTCGTTTTTTTTCCACTGTGAACATGCTATGTTGTGGGCTATTCATTTTGTTTTCCTTGTGATTTTTCTTCTTTCTCTGGATGTGACTAATTCTGATATTTTCTTGGTGTTTGGAAGTCGGTATGATGGTTTTGTATTAGTCTAGCTTTCTGCATATTTAGTTTCGCCTTATTAGAAATCTCTTGACACCAATTTTTACTCATTTGTTTGGCCTACATCACTGTTTGTTAAAGTTTTCTTCAAGAAAATGTATCTTTGCCCTCTTTTGAAATTCAGAACCTTCATTTCATCATTTAGGATCATATTGTAGCGCATGCTTGTTAGATGTGCTTAGCATTTGCTGATCAAATGTTGTCGAGACTCATTCATTCATCGTTATCTCAATGTCTTGCCATGAATACAGAGAGTTTCTTACTAGTATGAATATAGCTTCATAAGATTGATTATGATTCTTATCACATTAATTCAAGTTTGTTCCATGTTCTTGATTTAAAATGGTCTAGTTTCCGCTTATTTAATAAAGTGTTAGTTTTAGCACGAGATTTCCTTAGTATTATTATGTCTCTAGTTATTCCGTCTCGCATCCTATGAGTTGATAGTATTTGTTCGGATTCACTCTTGTTTTATTTTGGGATTTCTGTCCTATTTAAGTGTTGGTCCTCATGTTTGCTATTTCTAATATTTTGAGAGCATGTGTTCTGTTTTTTTTTTTGTTTTATTCCTTAAAAGATTAAAGTTAGTATAAGAGCTATCCGGTAATGTTAGTATTTAGGTTATATCCTTATTTTGCTCGAGTCATGTCTTTGTTTGAATGCATCTTTGGTGAAAGCCATGCCCAGAATGATTTTAAAATATTAATGACAAAATAAGTGCCCTAACTACATGCTATTTTCGCTTGGAAATTGAAAGTTTAAATTGTCAATGAAATCTTAGTTTGCTTGCTGCTATAAGTACATATGTATGAAATATTTGTATAGTTAGTTATAGAGTCATTTTTATTTCTATTGTTGCTTATTGTTAAGAGACCAATATGTTTTTCTAACTATGTTCTTTTCCCTCTGTTTTTCTCAATTTTGCATGACGCCTGGAATCATGAGAGTCTCAAGTGAGACTCAACTCCATTTCTAGACTTCGAGCATACGACACGATTTCAGCCGAATACCTCTCTTGCCTCCTCGCAATAATCCAGACAGAAAAGAAATGGGAGGACAAGAGGACTCTCATCTACATCTTTACTTGCTTTTCTCCCTCCTTTTTAAAAAAAAAGAGAGGGTCGGAGAGAAGTAGTGTCTCTACATATCTGTTTGTGATTAATTAACCAACTCTTTTCTATTGTTTGTGATTGTTTACTTGGTTTATTTAGGAGAGTTAATTATAGAATATTCGAACCTTTAGAGGGATAATTGGGACGGTATTTTCTTAAGAGATTTGAGATTTAGTCCCTTTTTTCAACAACGTTTTTAGTTCACTTTTGAGCTGCCCATTTAATGGTTTTGTTATTTATATTCTTTAAGTCGCACAAAAGATCTTTCATAATTTTCAAGTAACTTTTTTATTTGCAATTCAACGCAGTCTCCCCTTTTTAAAATTAATATCTTTCTTAAGAATTTAATGTGTTTTCCTAATAAAAATGACATTTCTTCTAAAGTTGACTTTGGCATTTGGAATAATTTTTTTCTTCTCTTTGTAATTTTAACTTGAAATCTAATTTTTTAGTTAGTCATTTTACCGAAATCAGTTTTTTTTTAAGAAAGAAGAATAAAAAAGAAACTCAAGCTCTTTTGGTATATTTCAAATTCATAACTATATTTCTTATTTATCAACTTAATGCTAATCTTCTCTTATTTTCTACCTTATCTCTCATACTCTTCTATTATATATACTTTTAAAACTAGCTTGTTTTACTTATCAAATACAAATAAAAATTAATTATTTATTTTTACAATCTATAAGACTTCGAGTAATTAACCTAAGTTTGGCCGGTTAACTGTTTTAATGGATCCTAAAGGATGCTCTACCCCTTCCCTTCCCTTTAGGATAATTTAGAACCCTTACCTAGAATAGCATAGGTCAAGTAGACCTTAATTGAAGTCAATTTTAGTATTACTTAGTTAAATATTTAGGTGTCCTAATTTATCGTAATAATTAGGTGGTGACTTCTTAAGTTAATTAATAATTTGAAAATCACCAATATGTTGTACACTATTTGATTTGAGTTAAAATGGGGTATAACACTAAGTATGGGGAAATTCATGAAACATGATCATAAGCGGACATAAAGTAAAACATGATATGCATGACCAAGCTAAAACATATTGAAAACCCTTTTAAAGAAGAATCATAAGTCGCGAACATGGTCAATGCATCTTAAAAATCATAATGAAAGCTTCATAAATCCTTCGAAGTAACTTAGTTCATTTTGTGGGATGTTTACCATTAACCGACATAGACTATGTGAGGTGCAACATGAAATCCAGTGTCTATCTTCCACACCGAAAAGAGATGTCCTACTAGCCAAGGTAAGGACCATAAACTTCTAACTTAGGTGGATCCACTAGATATGTCTTTCTAAAATAAATTCTAGGGAGGCACGTAGTTAGTGACAAGGATATTGCTACCAGAAACCTGACCTCTACTAACGAGTAGGCCTCCACCTCAATGTCCTCTTGGTGCTGTGTAAAATCCCAATGGAATTAGTCATAATCATATTGATATTATCGTACTTTGAAAGGCACAATTTAAACTACCAATCCAATCTCAAGTCATCATAAAGTAGATCCATTAAAGCATGATTCATACATATGTGAGAAATCCTTTCACCAATAATGATTTCGTAATTTTGAGAAACCCTTTCAAAATTTGATGATGCTTATCTTAGAAGCAACCTTAGATCATAAATATCTTTCTCATAAAAATATACATAACTTTCATAAATTTGTATTCATAACTTCATGGACTGTTTCATATGTTCATAGTCAAAAACCATGACTTCTGCATGGGTCTTATAGAAATTAATTGGAAATCATGTAGTTTAATCAAAACATGCATAGAAGGATTGAAATTGAACAATTAAAATTAACATCAAGTAAGACCCATGGAGATCACATGAAACCCTAAGGAATTTAAGTGAAATTGAATTTGAAACTTAGATATTTTTTGGGACCCAATGGATGAATGGAATCGATTTGGAGAACTCTCACATACCTTGATGATCAAAGCCAAAAAGCAATGGAGGAAAAAGGATAGCTTGAAGCTTGCACCATAGATTTTCTTTCTTGAAGCTTGAGAGGATTTGGAGGGGATGGATGTGTATGGAATTTGGGAATTTAGAAGAATGAGAGGGCTGGGGTAGTTTTAGGAATAGAAAGATAGTTATAGGACTCAGAATTAGGGTCAAAACGATATAGTATAGGTATTAAATACAGGAAAAGACCCGAATATCCTTAATGAATAACTACTGGGAGTGGTCAATGGTTGTGACATACGGTCCCTAGAACTTTCTACGACCTGTATTGGTCAACCATAGAACAAACTTCAGAAACCCTAAAATTCAATCATTTCCCATGAGACTTCTACGGTCTGTGATTCCATCTACATTTTGTAGATCCCAATTTTAAGTATAAAATTTTACTAAATCTAGATCCTTTCTACGATAACCTTTTTATGGCCCGTAGAATAGTCATCTACCCGTCAAATTCTTCTTGTAGACTGAGATCTCAAGTCAATTTCTTTGAATTGTTCTACGAATCAGTCTTATGATCCGTCAAACTACCTATAACCCATCTTGTTCACTCGTAGGTCAAACTTCAGAAACTTGAAATTTCCAAAACACAATTCTAGGTCCTAAGATTCTATTTTTATGGCCCGTAAGACTTCATAAGGTCCGTAGTTCAGTCTAGTAGAACACTGCCTCAATGCAAAAAAACTGTACTTTTCCTTTCCAATAAAACTTCTAAATTTCTGAGATGTTACAATATTTCCCCTTGGAAACATTCGTCCTCGAATGGGACTCAAGCTAGAATAAATAGAGTAGGAGGAAACTAACAACCCAACATGAATGCAAATCCCATCATAATGCACATAAACATGGAGAATCACACCAACCTAAATCAAAAATCATGTTCTTCATGAATATGCATGCATATGAAAACACGAGAATGACTAAAATGCATAAATCCGAAAGAATGAACCATGATGATTTAATACCTCAAGCTAGAGTAGGAGTGGAGGGAAAGAGATGAGGATACTGAGAAAATGATGTGCCATGAAATCTTGGAACATTCAACACTAAAAAATAAGCAATATTGCGAGAAATCGAGTGTATTTATGTAGATTTGATGTGTTTGATGAATGTTTAGACAGGTTTACACTTGTGTGGGAAAGTCGAAAAAGATTCGTGAAAGGAATGTACTGAAGAAAGCACCACGAAGCCCCAGACGGGTCGTGGCCTTCATGACGAATCAACCTGAGGCTCGTGGAAGATGAGATAGTGAGCATTGAGAATCAAGCAAAGTTCAAGTAAAGACCACGGAATCCCAGACAGGTCGTGGTCCTCCTGACGGGCCGTCCTAAAGTTCGTGAAGATGAACCAGTGTGAAGGCTTTGAGAAGCTAAGTCTGGGTATGGCTAAGTAAGAACCACGGAGGTCCAGACGGGGCGTGGTTCCCTTGACGGACCGTCCTGCAGCCCGTGAAGATGAACCAGTGATGAAGCCTCGAGGAACTACATCTGTATTGAAGACTACGGGATCCTAGATGGGCCGTGGTGGTATCAACGAGCCGTCCCATTGCCCGTGGATGATACCAGGAAAGGAAGTCCCACACTATCTAAGTGTGGGACCACGATCAGCTTCACGAGCCGTCTACCTCCTGACGGGCCGTGATGACTCCCGTGAAGTTCCCCGACAATTCAGTCCTAGTTCAATTTGGACTCTTTTTAGACATACTATTTGAATTAATTAGGTTTAAATTTGGGAAGGTCTCGTCATTGTGTAAACGATAGACTACTTTTCATATTTTTATCTTTGGTTTTTATCGATTAACTTCGGATCAAGGCTTGAAGCTTTTGATTTCTTGTTTGAATACAAATCTTTCTTCGAACTAGCAATCTTCGTAAGTGATTTATTTTAATGTATGCAACATCTATTTTTGCTTATTCTGTTGAAAGTATGAGTGGCTAAACCCCATAACTAGGGTTGTGGTAACCATGACGGTAATCTAAGTGTAAATTCATAGAACGAGTAGAGTGCGATTGTTATTAGCAAAATATAATTCATACTTTTAATATCTATTCTTTCTAATGAGTGCACACATTAGAACTTGCCTATATCTACCACTTGTTCGAGAGAAAAGTGGTAGTTAGGAAAAAGTAGAATTAATCTGTTAGTTTGGAGGGAAAATTTCAGTACGAGAGAAGAGATTTTGACACCAAACATGCGAGGGTAAAACAAATGACACTCTAAGATCGAGAGGATTCGAGTGGAAGTTATCTAACAAGATTGAGCAGTGTTAGATCCATCTAACTCGCTGGAAATTTGCAAAGAAACCATCAATCGAAACTTGTTCACGAATCAACACTAAATGTTAAAGTCATGGGAAACACAACCATGGTTTCATTCATCTATCATCACATCTTTGAAGTTAAAATCTTGTTACTTGTGTTAATGTGAGCAATATAACAAACTTTAGTTACTTGAAAACTACAATTAAACCCATTTCTTTTACATTTCGCAATTACTTTCTTTAGGAAATAATAACAACAATTGAATAAAAGCGATAGTGAAACTATTTCTGTAAGTAAATTCTCTGTGGGATCGACCTCAACTCACGTTGCAATTTGAAGCTTGAATTTGATAAATTGAAGTTAAACCCAAAGTGGGTTTACTCTTAATTGTTTGATTTCAAGTTACACATAGCTGCTTACATGGAAGGTATAATTTCTTTACTTTTTTGTGATGGGTGGCTAAAACCCCAATATATAGGGGCCCTTAAATGGGGTTGGGTGTTAATTTAATGTAGTTGGTATTGTGCTATGCTCTGTTTTGTTGTTGTTCATGCATGAATTTGTTCTAATTACCATGAGGTTAACTTAAGGGTTAAGGTTGCAAACTTAATTCATACTTTCGATCTCTGGTTGATGCTCTGAAGAGATTAATTGGAGTGGTTGATTAATTCAATACTAGAAATTTAGGTTTGATGCCTGTAGCTTGCTCGAAAGAGAGGTTATGGGTCTGATTTATTTTCCCTATTCTTGAAATAGAGGATAGAGTAAGATATTGGGTTATTTAGGATTAGCATTTAGATGAGACCGAAATGAGATTCTAGGCATAGATGCTTTGAGATTGAAAGATGATTAGCGTCAATGAAGATGACTTAGCCTATTCATGAATGTTGATTACTATAGAGCAAAAAAATCGATTTTCAATCTCCGCACCCCTAGATTGCTTGTTAACTCTTAATTTCTTTGATATTTTAGTTTATTTGTGAAAGTGATAATCAAATCTTTATATTAAGTTGGTGGTACCATCCACTCAATTGTTCTTACTAATTCAAATGAGCTAAATTAAAGTCCAAATCTCTTGATAAGGAATTCTCTACGATATACCATTCCCTGTGGGATTCGACCCCAACTCTCCATTGGGTTCTTACTGACTAGGATCGCTCACTCTTTTAATTGGTTTTGGAGGGTGATTTGAGCGTTATCTAAAATGGTGCCGCTGTCGGGGAGTGGTGGTTGAGAATTCTAATTGAGAAATTAGATTTTAATTTGGTTTACTTGTAGTAGATTTGTTGTTTGGTGTTGTTGTTGGTTGATTTGCAGCTTGACAAAATGAGTGACCATAGGAGTGACAATGACATTCACCATGGTAAAAATGACAACATGGGTGATCTAAATGACATGCCCATTAATGTCATTCAAACCATGGGAGTAATTCGAATACCTCCTACAATCGGGGGGACGGTATTTAACATCAACAAAACTATGATACAATTGCTCTAGATGAAAGGATTTTTTGGAGGTTTAGCCCATGAGGATTCCTATGAGACCCTCAGGACTTTCAAAGAGGTATGTGGACCCTTTGTGTTCAAGAATATCTCCCAAGAATCCGTAAGGTTGAGGTTATTCTCGTTCTCTTTTATGGGAGAGGCTACACGATGGTTGGCAGAGTTTCCAAATGATTCAATCACTTTGTGGGAAGAGCTAAATGATGCCTTCTTGGAGAGATTCTTTCCACCCTGGAAGATGGTTAAACTTCGTCTCCAAATCCAAACTTTCAAACATATTGGAGGTGAGCCTTTGCATGAAATGTGGCTGAGGTTCAAGAAGTTGCTCTTGCAATGTCCAACGCATGATGTTCCAGACAATTTGATGTTTTAATACTTTTATTGCAACCTTGATTCAGTCAATAAAGGTGTGGCTGATTAATTAGTGTCCATGGTGTATTGATGAGACAACCGTATTATGTAGGTGCTTTGTTGCTAGATGATATGACTAAGGATAGCCGAACATGGCATACTAGATAGGACAAAGTGCCTCCTCTACAAATGGATCTAAGTAAAGAACAAGTTGAGAAGGACCGTGAAAGAGATGAAAACATGGCCAAAATGATGACCCAAATCAATTTTTTGTCTAAACATGTCATGGGAGGTGGAACCAAGTTGGTAAATATTGTTGGAACCATCAGTGAGCAGTGCCCGGATGATTTCATATTCGAGGCATTATACAATGAGTAAGTTCAATACTTGAGAAATCAAGTGGGGGGGGGGTTCGTACAACAATTATCAACGACAAGGTGGGCACCAAGGTTGGAACAAGGATAGAGATGGTGGTTGGAAAGACTGGAGGGGAAGAAATTAATGAGATAGGTAGATCAACAAAGATAGATACATGCCTCCTCATGACCATTCACGCCTAAAAGAACCAGCTGGGCTAGAAGGAAGCCGGACTGAAGACATGCTTGAAAGGATCTACAACAAGGTTAAAGGGTCTGATACGGTGTTGAATGATTTGAAAATTGACTTCTCCATTTTATCTTAGACGGTAACTTCACACTCGGTTTCTATCAAGCAGCTGGGTCAAATTTCCACTCATCTAAATCCAAGGCAAAAGGGAATTTTGCCTAGCAACACCATCCCGAACCCCAAAAATGATTGTTGAGCTTGAGCAATATGTCTTGACACTACGTTAAATAAGGCGTTTCTTGGGATACAACACAAGTCTTTATTTTTGCTTTTACTTCTTTCAAAAACGTGCGTAGTGAGTGTAGGTTGAGAAGTGGTCGGAAGATTGAAAAGGGAAGCATAGGCGATGCAAAACCCAAACGGCGATCCGTCGAAGGCATTATATGGACTAATTCTTGTTCGCCATTCAAGCTTAAAATAATGTAAAAGTGCACTATCAAGATCGAAAATCATAACTCCAAAGGGTGATTCACAGAAGTGCATTATATGGACTCCAACAGGTCCGTCGAATCAACCTTCAGGTTTGGTGTTTATTCAGGCATGTTTGGTGAGCTTAAGATCCAATTAGAAATTCACCGAACACATTTGGCGATTTTAATCATTATCGCCGAACGAGACTGATATAAAAAGGCTAGGGGTCTTTTCAAATTGAAAAAAATCAAAACCTTTGAAATTAGAGAGCCTTTTCAATTCCTTGTCGTTCCTTTGTGCATTTTGAGTGTTTCTGAGTCTCGTGTGATAGTTGTCAAAGTGATAGGAGTGCATTTGCTTGAAGTTTGTGTTAACCCGACCCCGATCCCTCATTTCTCAAGTGTTTTTCAACTAGAAGGTTGGTTTTTCAATTTCGTGTTGTTCATTTTGAGTTTAGAGTGCATCTAGGTTGTGGGCTCGAGCCCTTTAACTGATTTTGTGTGCCTGATTTTGATGGGTAGCATCGCATTATTTGAATTGACCTGTGGGTATGTGATTTTGATTGTAAATACCTGTGAAAGTGTTAATCTTAGTTGTGTTGGTTAATTTGTGAAATCAAGGTTCTATATGTGTTGGGTCTAAGCCTAATTGATTGTGAGTGAAGTCTGAGTACCCTAGTGTTGACCCAATTGCATGATTTAACCCAATGATAGAAAGGGTGACTACTTTTTTAAGGGCAAATCGTTAATAAGTGCAATACTTAGTGATAGATGGAGGAAATCTGAGTACCCGTGGGTAGAAAAGCATGTAGGTGGATTATAATGTTGGGAGGAAACTGGTATTTGTTGTGTGTGTTGGTTTATCCGTGAAAATTAGGCACTGGGTTGAAATTTCCTATTCAGTGAACTTCTCTTTGCTCGGCAAGGAAGTTAGGCAAATCGTTGAGTACGACCCTCCTCGCCTTCTTTAGCATATGCATGGCTTTGGGTACTGTCCCATTCAGCGGGCTTGTCTTAGTTCGCCGAACCCATTTGAAAAAATGCTGAATGGGAGAGGACATCGCCCTTGATGTCTGTATCCTTCCTTTTTTACTGTCAATTTTGGCGGGCTTGTCTTTGCCTACCGAAACAAACTCGGTGAATCACCGAGTCGGCATTGACTTCGCCTTGTATGCCTGAACCCTGAGTAAAATGCTACTGTCCAATTCACAAGCTCACCGGAGCTCGCCGATCCTGTTTGGCGATCCACCTTCCTGTTAGGCGAGCCTCATGAGTGCTTTTGAAATATGTTTCAATTCGCATTTCATTTCCACCAACCTTGACAAATCCGTTGTTTGAATGTGTGCTTTGCATGTAATGGAAAGAACAAAAGGTAAACAAGTTGTTTCCTCAGACAATGAACTGGATAGAGATTTCTTTCACTGAGTCATATGAATTTTTAGATTTCTTTATGTCCAAATGATTATACTTGTTAAGTATCTTATCAATAAAGTGGGCTTGTGATAAAGTGAGAGTAGTATCTCTTATTATTTCTTTTTACTTTGATACCTAATATAGTATCTACTTAATTTAAAAAATTTACTTTAAAGATTAAAGTTCGATACTTCTTAGTTTTAGAAACTCCAAGCATGTTTGTACCAAAAAAAATATGTCGTCAACATAAAGACAAATAACAACTCCATAGTCTTTCATGAATTTTGAGTAAATACATTTATCAACATTATTATGGAGCCCTTTTGATAATATCACGCTATTAAACTTTTTGTGTCACTTTTTTGGTTGTTTCAAATTAAAAAAAAACTATTAGCTTACAAACTTTATGTTTAATGTCGAAAAGAACAAATTCTTCAGGTTGTTTCATATAAATTTTTATCTAGGAAAGTAGCTTTTAGATCCACATATAGATCATATATAAATGCCAAAAATAATGATATTCTATATAGATGTTATTTTTGCAATCAGAGTATATTTATCAAAATAGTTAATACCTTCTTTTTGACTGAAATCTTTTGCACCTAATCTTGCTTATGTTTTCTTTTAAATACTCACTTACGACCTATAAATTTAGATCCATGAGGCAAATCAATTAAAATGCAATCAATATTTGAATATTAATGAATCTATTTCAATATTAATCACCTCTTTTCAGAAAGCAATATCGTTTGAAGATAAAAAATTCTTGAAACATTCTAGAATCTTCTTCTATATTAAACAAAATATGTTTTTGATTACAGACTTTAATTTTATCTCCCTTCACCACAAAGAAGGCAATTTCGATAGAATTACACCTATTTAAAGTGCATTAGAAATTTTCACTTCAAGATTGCTTAATTTCAAAACTAAAATTTGTACATGATAAGTTTTGTATCAATCATCTAAAATTTTAAATTCTACAGAGATAGAGAAATTTATCGATATCTCATTTCTCGCTTTCATATGTGATCAGCAATATTGTTCAGATATTTCTTGTAAATTTGAAATTTAAATACAAATCATCCAAACAATCAATCAAAGTATTTAGAATATTACCTCGATAAAGAAATTCATCTTCTTTTCCTCTCTGCTTTGATTTCATCAATATCATTCGAGATAGATTCTTGTGGTACAAACAACAGTGAATCAAAAACATAAAATATTCTCAACATAATGAGCAAGAAAATCGTTTTGTCCTTCTGGTGAGTGAAGTTCGATCAATCAAAATGATCTAATTTGAACATCTATTTCGGACCACGTACAATAATTTCTCCATAACAAAAATAACTTTTAAAAATTATAAGAAAATTGAAGAAGAATAACAGAGAAAATAAGGTTATTAGGTGTGACACTGTCTTTCAAGAGTTATTGTCTATATATACTTTAGGGATTACAAGCAATTCTCTATCATGATACAATAAACTTAAAATCATATATACAATAAACCTAAAATCATATATACAAATTGAATACGACAAGGGTTGCTTCTTTTTTGAATAGAGGCAACTTTTCTGTTTCATTAAAATTTAAATATTAAAATCAGATTTTAAAAAAGGAACTTGACCTTATATAATCCTAAGGGTGGAATCTAACCACCGATCTGGGACAACCCTACATATTAAAACTATTTATACCAAACACTAAAAACGAAATTACTCATTTAATACAATTGAGAAAATCTCTATTGTCTATCATTTACTTCCTCCATTTCAAATTAATTGAATTGTTGTGATGTTTCACATCCTTTAAGAAAATAAAATTAATACACAAATTAGGCATAACTTTCCATTTTTATCCTAATTAATTATTATCAAATTTATGATTAAAATAACTAAACATTAATTAATAATTAATTCCAACACTAACTAATGAAGGGTAAAATTGGAAGAACGTTCTAAAAGTAATTTTTGAAAATTGAACAATTAAGTTAACTATTATTCGTGTCTGAGCGTTGCGTGAATATTTTCAAATTACATTTATAAATTTTTTTTTGTATTTTTCAATTGTTTTGTTTATGATTTTTTTTTTAAAGATTGTCCTAGTCTAAAAAATGTAGGGAAAATATATCCACTTGAATTAAAATTATCGTAAATCTTATATTATATGTAATAACATTCAGTTTTAAAAAAAAATAAAAAATCTTCAAGAATTAATTTCATCAGTAATTCACATATAGTAATACAAATAAATTGAAATATAATAAAATTTTAAAATAAATAATAATGTGAGGAGTAATAATTAAATTATATATACAATATCTTAGAATTACAAAAAAAATGTTATTATTTTAACAGAAAATCTATTATAATAATATAAACCTCTATCTATGATTGAATATAGAGCCGTCAATATGGGCTAGGCCCGTTGGGCCGGCCTGGCCTAACCCGTGATTTGATAGGGTTGAATTACGATTTTTGAAGCCCATTTTAGAAAAGGGCTTTTTAGCCCGGCCTGAATAAGCCTGCCGATTTGTGGGGCTTGAGAAATATGGATAGGGCCGGCCCGTGGGCCAAATAAAAATTAACTAAAAAATAAAAATAAAAATAAAATAGAGTATTAAAAATAATAAGAGTCTAAACTCAAAATCTGTTTAAAGTTTGAAATATTAAAATTTAAATACAAATTATATTTATAAAATATGTACTACATAAAATAAAAATTCGCTAAAATTTCTAGGGAATCACTACATAGGCCGTAGCCTATGGAATATTGTCATAGTTTTTGTGTTTTATTATGATCATTGGAAAACAATTAGGTTAATATTTCTATTTAGCTATTTATGTTTTTACTTGAAATCAAACTTAATAAATATTATAAAGATAATTTTATTTGTGGATTTGATTAACAAATAGTAACACTAACACCATGTAATATTGTCTTGTCGATATTTATCATAATATTTTTAAATTATAATTTAATTTTAACAATTATAAAAAATATACTTTTAAGAAAAAAGGCTGACCCGACAAAGCCCGTAGCCCACGTATTTGTAGGCTGGGCCGACCATTTTCTGGCCCACACCAAAAATGGGCTAGCCCGGCCTGTCAAATTTCAAAGCCTGTATGGGTTAACCCGGATGGAGTGGACCAGCCCATATTGACAGCTCTAATTGAATATATTGATATCAAATTTGTTACGTTTATTTTTTAAAAAAACTAAAATTATTATTTTTATATATTACATATTTTCATCTCAATTTCAACTAAAATGTATAATAATCTCTAGGAAATTATTTTTGAGAAGGATGAATCAATTTATCATGAACCAAAATACTATTTTTATGTTATTCTTTTAACGAACCTCTCATAACAATATCAACCTTTATCTATGTTTGAATATTTTGATATCAGATTTGTCACGATTTAGTTTTATAGATTAAGTTATTCCTTTTATATATGACAGATGTTTATCTCACTTTAAACCAAAATGTATCTCTAGAGAATTATTTATGAGAAGGATGGACCAATTTTTCATGAACTAAAATAGTATATTTATGTTATTATTCTAACAGAAAACCTCTCATAACAATATCAACCTCTATCTACGTTGAATATTTTGATATCAAATATGTCAAGAATTAATTTTGAAAAACTAAGTTATTATTTTTATATATGGCAGATTTTTTTTATGAGAAGAGCTCCTAATGAATAGCAAATGTCACACATGATTTTGTGACAGTGAATGTTTTGACTTGTTTGTAATTTATCCTCCTACACAAAAATTTGAAGATACTATTTAGAATTTTCATTGAAATGTGTTATTCATAACTACTCCAAAACTGTCTTATTTTTTCGATTGAAGTGTCCCCTTTTTATATTTTTAACTACTCTGATTTTTATTTATTATTTTATCGGACATTAATTTTTTATTTTCAAATTTATTTTTCATTAACTATGAGTATTAATTGGTAAAATAATTCCTTCTCTCTTTTTTGGAAGAATGTGAATTCAACCTGTTTTTTAGGTATTAATTATTTTTCTTTTCGGTTAAATTAAATGTCAAAATCTAATTGTTTTTTAAGAAAGTAAAAAAAATGACGTAAAAAGTTAATATGAGTATTAGTAATTCTTTTTTTATTTATCTTTGATGTACAGTTTAATATTGAGGTAGTTAACCATTTAAAAAAAAAGTTGAATTCAAATTTTAAATTTATTAAATTCAAAATAATATTAATATATTTACTAAAGAAATGAACTATTCATATTCATAATTGAATAACCTGGTCTAATATTGAGTCCAATTTTTAATTTATTTTTAGATAAAATAGAAGCTGAAAGTTGATGAGTACTTAAATTTTTATTATTATATTTTAATGTGCAGTCAAGTAAGAAAGATAATGTCAAGATTAATTTTTAACTCATATATTGTTTGTTATGTACATCCTTTTAATTAGTTTTAAAAGTTCAACTGATAATTAAAGGTATTTCATTACAGTTAGGATTGTAACAATTATAAATTAATTAATTAATTTAATCACCATAAGATAAATAATGACTTCATATGAGACTAATACTGACGTTATAGTTTCTATTAAAAAGGGGTAGAAAATTTGATTTATTGTTTTATAGTAACCATATTTAATGAGGTAAATTTTAAAGAATATATATATATATAGAGAGAGAGCGGGTGGGGGGGGGGGGGGATTTGATATTTCAATAATCATTTTATTTAAAAATGATTTTGAACTTATAAACGTGTTTAACCATGAGTGTCTAATAGATAGTTTTAAATATCTAAATTTAATTTTAAATATTAGATAATCATATAATCTTATTCACATTATTATTTAGATTGTAAACTCACGTACATCTAAAAGAATTATATATCATATATAGGCTGTGATTTTTAAAAATCATTTTACTTAAAAAATGATCATTAGTTCATTATTTTGTTTAGTAGTGAGTGTTAATGGGTAGTTTTATATATAAAATTAATTAAGTTATTATAAAAGGACACTGTTGTTTTCCTGAAGAAAAAAAAACAAAGCAAGCATGACAATCCGTACATTATCTTTAATTTAATTCTGTTATTCAAAATTTTAGCTTTTTTATTTTATCTTATTAAGATTTAGTTAGATAATCATATAATCTTATTCACATTATGACTTTTTTTAATTTGGGAAAAAAGTTTGAAATATATCCGAACTTTGACCGAAATTGCTGTAATGATACCGAACTTTGGAAAGGACCTTTTACCCCCGCACTATTTAATAGTGTATTTTAAAGGTATATATGTGCCCACGTGGACATCATAAATATTGCATCATTATAAATAGTAATGTGTCCACGTGGGCACATATATACCTTTAAAATGCACTATTAAATATTGCAGGGGTAAAAGGTCCTTTCCAAAGTTCGGTATTATTACAACAACTTCGGTCAAAGTTCGGATATATTTCTAACCCTTTTTCCTTTTAATTTTAATGTAAAATTTTCATTATAATAAATTCAAATAAGTCTATTTTCATATTCAAATTTTGATAAATATTTTAAATTCTCACCTATGAAATAGTTTAAAATTATAATTATAATTTTCATAAAGAACTCATCCATATTCGTCTTAATTCTGTATGTTAAAATATAAAGACGTTTTTTTAAATAAAATTTGTCTATTATTTTATTTTTATTCAAATAAGCCGTTGAGATACTAAGAATTGAAAGTTTCATTATTGTCTTGTAATAATAAATAATATAACATATTTAAATTATTAAGCTAATAAAAATTTTCAACCATTATACTAAATGTTTGAAACATTTTAATTTGACATCCAAATATATCATTTTCTTTTAAATCAAATTCAAACAATTAAATAATGTCAAATTAAAATTTTATTTTCTACAATTCAAGTTTTAAAAAATAACAACAGTCAATTCATCTTATTTCAAAATGAATTGAAGTTTGTGAAGGAGTATTTTAAGTGATACTACATATATAACATGCATGTACATTATAAAACTCTTCTTCGACATTTTCTTCTTATCTCTAATTTGTCTTCTTCTCCATCCAAATATTCTTCATAAAAAATATCAATGAAGAATTCTTCTCAGCGGACTTCTTTTCTGACTTAGAAGCAATAGAATAGTGTAGTAAAAATTTAACGAAGATGTGAAAATTTGTTGAATTAAAAAGTAAAGAAACTTTTTACTTGATAAACTATACCTTCAAACAAAGCAAATAATGCCGTGAATAGAAAAATTATTGGTTAACAGAAGCAATATTTCTTTCCTCTCTAATCTATTTATACTCAACAGAAAATAATAGTAAATAAATAAAATTGACGGAATAAATTAGTCATAAATAATTTATAGATGTATCAGATTTTTTTTTTTTTAAAACATGAAAGAGTATAGCTTGTTCATCCATGCTCTTTTAATATCCGTAATTATCATGTAAGGATAATTATTTGAATAAATTTCCTCCGGAGGAAAGGAGGCTCACCAAGCAAATCTGGAACTCAACTGGATCAACAAAGCGCTGGTTGATGATCCTGATTATTTGTATTTGCATCGTGAAACGATGTAGGCCAAATGACATCATTTTAAATGTAAAACTTTACTCTTGGGAATACTTAGTTCCCATATATTCATTTTGAAAAATGAAACTCAACTCTCCTCATCCTCAAACTCAAGTACTTAAGTCTTAAAACAAGTTTTAAAAGATTGTAAAAGACTTCTCAAAATGACTCGAAAGAACTCTCAAGATTTTATTCTTAACTCTACCTTGAATTTGAATTATGAATTCAAGGATTATGATGCATGTTATGAATGATCTCTCGATGTTTAGATGTAGTTTAGAGTGGTTAGAATCAGAAAGGAGTAACAGTTTACCTTAAAGGAACTCAAACGGAGCAAACGACTGAAAACATGACAGGGCAGGCGACCCTGGCACACTGAGTGGCGCAGGGTGCCAGCCCTCAAACTTCAGAGGGTTACTTATGGCGCACTGCAGGCGCGGCGCGCCAGCCCTTTCCCAGAAAACCTGACGAAATTTTCTTCTCGTTTTCTGACCCTAACTCGCCTCGAATCGATTGTTTTTCTCACTTTTTCCTTAGATTCAATTATCCAATACAAGTATACAAGAATCTACTCACTTTTCCTCAAGAAAAACTCTCAACAATCGAAATCCTCACCTCAAAATTCATCAAACTTCATAAATAAAGCATGAACAAGAAAACCTCAAGAACACCAATCAAGAATTCGAATTATTTAACCTCAAGAACGAAATTACGGATGAAATTTATATGATTGGCGTGTGGGTGAACGAACCCAACACTATGAAAGCTTACATACCTTAATTTGGCGAAACAAATCCTCGATTCGCAAAAACATTGATCGTTCTTCCTTTTCTCCTCCTTTCCTCTTCTTGAACTCCTCTCAAAACCCTAAGCGTAATTTAGGGTTTGTAAAACTGACCCAAATCAGATTTGACCCCAAAATATTACTAAAAAATGTTTTAAGCTGATGGGGTAAGGAAAAGATCAAAATACCCCTTATTAATTCGGGTAACTTTTCTTAACTGGACAGGATGACTTCAAACAGGCATATCTCTCTCATTCGAACTCAAAATTTAGAAAACTCGGTGCCGTTGGAAAGAGAATTCCAGGACGTTTTATTTGATATCTATAGGCCACCTAAATCATCTTGTACTGAAAGTTATGGTCGTTTGAAGTTGACCCAAAACTCACAATTAAGCTTAACTTGAACAAATCTTAAATTTTCTCTTTCCAAATTAGTTCTTTCTTTTTTAGCCTTTTCTAAGGCCAAGGTGTTACAATATCTCCCCCTTGGGAACATTTGTCCTCGAATGAGATTACTCTAAGCAGAAATGAGGGTGGAAACATCGAACATTCATCTCAAACACCCAATATGCAATTTAACACAACATTTCAACTTAAAAAGTATCAAGAAAAGAATTAGTACCTTGATTTGGAATTTCTCCAGACTCAAAGAAATATGGGTATCTCTTCTTTATATCCTCCTCAGCCTCCCAATTTACTTCTTCAACAAACTGATTCCTCCATAAGACTTTGACCGATGCTACCTCCTTGGTTCTCAACTTGCGAACCTGACGATCAAGTATCTGAACGGGAATCTCCTCATAAGATAGGTTTTCCTTAATACCAATATCTTCAGTCGGTATAATAAGTGAAGGATCGCCCATACACTTCTTCAACATTGAAATGTGGAATACCGGATGGACTGCTGCTAACTCTGGCGGTAACTCCAACTCATAGGCTACATTGCCAATCCTCTTGGATATCTTGTAAGGACCAATATATCGGGAATAAAGTTTTCCTTTCTTACCAAATCTCATAACACCCTTCATGGGTGAAACCTTCAAGTAAACCCAATCGTCCACCTCAAGCTCTAAGTCTCTTCTCCTAACATCGGTATAGGATTTCTACCGACTTTGCGCTGTTTTGAACCTCTCTTGAATGATCTTCACTTTATCCATAGCTTGATGAACCAAGTCTGGTCCTATCAACCCAGCTTCACTAACTTCAAACCATCTAATAGGAGATCTATATCTTCTCCCATAAAGAGCCTCATAAGGATCCATCTGGATGCTAGAGTGATAATTGTTGTTGTAAGAAAACTCAATGAGAGGTAAGTGATCATCCCAATTACCCTTGAAATCGATCACACACGCCCTTAACATATCCTCTAAAGTCTGAATAGTGCGCTCTGCTTGACCATCAGTCTGGGGATGGAAAGCAGTACTCAAATTTACCTACGAACCCAAACCTTTCTGGAAAGACTTCCAGAATTGTGCGATGAATTGCGCACCTCTATCTGAAATGATGGACACCAAAACTCCATGAAGTCTGACTACCTCTTGAATATATAACTTAGCATAGTCCTCTGTTGAATATGTAGTCTTTACCGACAAGAAATGGGGTGATTTAGTCATCCGATCTACAATCACCCAAATCAAATCATGCAGCCAACTAGACCGCAGTAAACCAGTAATAAAATCCATATTGATCATCTCCCACTTCCATTCCGGAAGTTCTATGTTCTGAGCCATACCACCGGGACTCTGGTGCTCTACCTTGACTTGTTGACAATTCGGACACTTAGCAGCGAACTCTGCGATATTCTTCATACTACTCCACCAATAGAATTCTCTCAAGTCACGATACATCTTTTTGGAACCAGGATGGATAGAATATCTGGAGCTATGAGCTTCCTCCATAATCCTCTCTCGGAGTTCATCCACCTTTGGTACACATAATCTACCTTGATACCTCAATACACTATCTCCCCCTTGTTCAAAAGCCATCACTTTCTGCTTATGAACATTTGCTTTCAATTCAAGCAAAACAGGGTCTTGGTCTTGTTTCTCTTTCACTTCGGACACTAGTGATGATTCAGCCCCATTCATCACCACCACTCCACCTTCATTGGAATCCATTAACCAGACTCCTAACCGTGAAACCCTGTGCACATCTTTGGCTAACTCTTTCTTCCCTTCCTCAACATGGGCGGTACTACCCATCGACAATTTGCTCAAAGCATCAGCAACAACATTAGCCTTACCTGGGTGATAGAGAATACTCATATCATAATCCTTGAGTAACTCCAGCCACCTCCTCTGTCTGAGATTAAGCTCTTTCTGACTGAATACATACTGAAGACTCTTGTGATCGGTGAACACATCTACATGAACAACATATAGATAGTGACGCTATATTTTCAAAGTAAACACTACAACAGCCAACTCTAGATAATGGGTTGGGTAATTCCTCTCGTGAATCTTAAGCTGTCTGGGGCATAAGCTATTACTTGACCATTCTGCATCAATACAAAACTCAATCCAACTCTGTACGCATCACAATACACAACAAAACCTTGCATATCTTCTGGTAAGGTCAACACTGGGGCAGTAGTCAACCTAGTCTTTAATTCCTGAAAGCTTTTCTCACAAGCTTCAGACCATTGAAACTTAACTGTTTTCTGAGTCAACTTAGTTAACGGGGATGAAATAGATGAAAAGCCCTCGACAAACCGCCTATAATAGCCGGCCAATCCCAAGAAACTCCTAATATCAGTTGGAGATGTGGGTCTAGGCTAGTTCTGCACTGCCTTAATCTTTTGAGTGTCAACTCGAATCCCATCACCAGAAACAATGTGGCCTACGAATGCCACAGACTCAAGCAAAAATTTGCACTTGGAAAATTTAGCATACAACTCCTTATCCTTTAGAGTTTGGAGAACTACTCGGAGATGACTAGCATGATCTTCCCTATTTCTCGAGTAAATCAGATTGTCATCAATGAATACGATAACAAACATATCAAGATAAGGCTTAAACACTCTGTTCATAAGGTCCATGAACACTGCAAGAGCATTATTCAAACTAAATGATATAATCAGAAATTCATAATGACCATAGCGGGTCCTGAATGTTGTCTTTGGAATATCACTTTCTCTTACTCTCAACCGATGATAGCCAGATCTGAGGTCTATCTTAGAAAAATAGGTGTCACCCTAAAGTTGATCGAAAAGATCATCAATCCTCGGAAGTGGATACTTATTCTTGATAGTAACCTTGTTCAATTGGTGGTAATCAATACACATCCGAAGAGAACCATCTTTCTTCCTCACAAATAAGACCGGAAAGCCCCGAGGTGAGACACTTGGTCAAATGAAACCTTTCTCAAGGTCTTTTAATTGCTCTTTTAACTCTTTGAACTCAGTGGGAGCCATTCTATATGGAGGAATAGAGATAGGACGAGAATCAGGAAGAACATCTGTACCGAAGTATATTTCTCTCTTAGGAGGGACTCCGGGAAGATCATCTGGAAAGACCTCTGGAAACTCACTCATAACTAGAACTGACTGAATATGTGTTGTCTCAACACTAGAGTCATTAAATCGGACTAAGTGATAGATGCACCCCTTGAAAACTAACTTTCTCGCCTTAAGGTACAAAATAAAACGACCCTTAGGCAGTTCTGAACTAGTCCTCCACTCTATAACAGGCTCATTAGGAAACTGAAACTTAACTATTTGAGTTCTACAATCAACTGAGACATAACAGGCATAAAGCCAGTCCATACCTAGAATAACATCAAAGTCTACCATGTCTAACTCGACTAAGTCAGCCATGGTGTCCTTGTCATTGACAGAAATAACACAATCACGATAAACTCTCTTAGCTAGAATAGACTCGCCAACAAGTGTGGAAACACTAAAGGGCTCAAGAAGTTGTTTGGGAATAATATCGAACCTCATAGCAACATAAAGAGTCACAAAAGATAGACTCGCACCTGGATCTAGCAATGCATATACATCAAAAGTAAAGAGTTTGATCATACCAGTGACAACATCTGGCGAATTCTCTTGCTCTTTGTGACTGGTGATAGCATACAAATAATTTTCTCCTCCGCCTGTCCCTGAAGTAGCTCTTCTAGGTGCAGCTCTGTTTGGCGGAGCCGCTGAAGAAGATTGAGCTCTATTGCCCCCAATACCATTTCCCTGCCTGTTCTTAGGTCACTCTCTCATGAAGTTACCTGTCTAGCCACACTTAAAACAACCAGTGGAGCCATCACGATACGCTCCTGGGCGGTTCCTACTATGCTGGAGTCCAATTACCTTTTTGTGCCACACTACCTTGAGATTGTGCAGGTCTAACTCTTAAGTTCTGCAAATTCTGATTCCATAACTTACCTATGTTCTTTGGTGCAGGTGCACTAGCAAACGATGGAGCAGGTCCATTTTATTTTTGTTGAAAAGATGATCGGTTCGCATTGCTCTTCTGCTGCCCGGACTCATTTCCTGTTGTCTTAGTCTTCTTGTTTCAGAACTGTTGACACCCAATTTTGACTTAACATTTTCAAAATTCGTAACTTTTAAGTTTTATTTATTCAATAGTTCAAAATATATTTTTATAATTTTAAATAAGTTTATCGATATTTATCCTTATTTGTCAAATTTTAGAATTTTTTATCAGTTAATTTTAATTACATTATTTTTTGTCACAGTCGGTTGAATACATTCAAATATTTGTTCATTTTGATTAAATTATTATTTCTGTTAAATTTCATTGTTTACATGTCATTGGTTACGTTCATTACAATTTTTTAATATTCATTTTATTCGTTACATTTGTTAATATTTATTTTGATATTTTTCATAGTCCAAAAATTCATTCTGATATGGATAAGATTTCATACACAGATATTTTATTAACCGGTGATTTTGACCCACGATTATAAGATAGTGGTATTGTACTATTAGTGATTTTCAATTTCCTATTTAAAGAATAGCTTGCTCATTAAGTTAAGAGGCGGTGGATAAAATTTTAGGGGTAATTTTCAGATTTTTTAGTCTTTAGAAATTTCTTTAGTGTTCATAATTTTCCGGTGACAAGCTCACCGGAGCTCTGCCGGATTCCGGCGAGTCCACCACCAAAACCCCGTTTATTTTATCATTTTTTCCGGCCAACAACACTAGAACCCCACCTTTTTAAGCAGCTTACAACCACCACACCAGCGAACTCCAACAAACAACCAGCAATGACCTTCATCCCATCTTCCTCGTCACTGCCACCAGTAAACCGCCTCCAAACAGCTATCTCCGGAGAGCTCCATCTTCTCGAAACCAACAACAAACAACATGAAAACAACCGAACTCCGTCTAAAACACTTTCCTTTCTCGTCCTCCTCCAGCCATAGCTAACCCACCACTATTCGCTTTTTCGTCTCGAACTCCGACGAAGAGCTCCAAGCTCCGATGAACCGGAGCACACCGCCAGTCCCCTTCCTCTTCCCCCTTCACAATTTCTTTTCTATTTTTGCAGGTACTTCAACGAGAACCACCAAACAATAACCCCATCTCCGACGAGCTCGCAACCGTACCAGAACAGCCAATGAACAACAGCTAACAGACCCATTTCACCAAACCATCGAAAATCCCGACCCAAACCACCTCCTAACAGCAGCTCCAACAAGCTGCACCAGTCACCGGTGAACATCAACTCCGGCCAAACCAGTGACAACCCGAGAACTCCCAGATCGATTGGATTCGCGATTTTGTTGGTGATTGGCTCAAATTTTTGGTAAACTTTACCCTCTCTGATGAATTTATTGACCCTTTGTGTTGTTTGTTTGTCTCATTTTTGTTATAGTTTCACTAATTTGTGTTTTCACATTCTTTGTTTGTTCTTAGCGTAATTATTTTTTGACTTAGGAAAATATTTACAAGGTCACTGTTAAGGCCAATTTTATATTTATTGTGGAACATATTAATTATTTTGTTAATTTTTTGTAAGTTGGTTGTTATTGCTTCTGTTATTAAAATCTTGGATAGCTATTAAGTTGATATATCATTCGCTAATTGTGTGTGAATAATTGCTCAAGAAATTATTTTAATAAAAATTATTTACTTTAATTATAGTTATTTGTTTTCTCTGTATTACTCCTCTTGTTAATTTTTATTTTTTCTACTTTTTGTCATGATTGTTGGTCGTGTTATTGATTTGTTTGTCCTCGTATCATTATTCACCTAGATTCATATTGCTATTTTACTATATTTGATCATATTGTTAAGAAAATATATACTGTGGTTTCTTTATTGCTTACTATATTAAATGATTTTGATTATTTGTTGTTTATTTTTTATGGCCCATATCCATATTTTTTTATCTTAATCATTGTTAATGTTTCAATTTTGCTCTTGTTAGATTTTGCTATATATGATTTTTGTTGCATATTGAGTAGTGATTTCCACTAATTGGAATAGATGTGGTTCGTGATTTTTATTTTTATTAGCTTGTTTGGATTTTATTTTTTCTTTTAAGTTCAACCAATTTGGTGTGGAATAACATGATGGCTTGAGAGTTATTTTGATTGTTTTATTTCTCTTTACTATTTGTTAAATGGCCGATGAAGAAATTATCGTCGATTTCCAAAGGCCTCCCATATATATAAGACGGATTTTTATTTTAAGTTGTTATTTATTTCATTTATTTTTTATTCATATTTATTTATTACTAATACTTTTACTAAGTGTGTTTACAGGTACCCCAGAGTTGCTTTCCATTGAAGCGATTCGAATGAAGTTCGAAATTATATTCTTTATTCATTATTGTATATTATTGACATTAGGTAAACTTAGAGCGTTTATTATATTATTGTTTTATTTTATTACTTGTGTATATTGCTTGTTTATTATACTTGTATATTTGTTTTTATTTCCTCCTCAATTTGAAAAATAAAAATAAAAAATGAATTCAGTCGGGATCCACAGTTGTGGATTTCGAAGGATGCCTAACACCTTTCCTTCGGAATAACTTGAAACTCTTACCTAGAATCTAATGGTTTCGTAGATATTTTTTAATTGGTTTGCTAGTTTTTTCTAAAATTAGGTGGCGACTTCTTTAAAACTCATTTTTTCTTAAAATTCTTTTAAAATTGAATTAATTGATTTATTTTTTTGAGACACCACGACGTTTCGCCCTATTTGAATGAAGTAGGGATGTAAACAGAATGACGACTCCGCTGGGGATATAGATGTTCTAATCATTATGAGTTTAATTTTTCAAATTGAGGAGACTTTTATTTTATTGTGTTATATTTTGTATCTTCTATATTTTGTTGATTATTTGTATATTGTACTTATTATTTATTCATTATTTATTTAATTGTATGTATATTGTCATTGCATTTCATGGCATAATTTCCGCCAAATGGAAAATAGAATGCATTAGGACAAAGGCGGTTACGTGGCTTTCCATGACTGTCTTTCAGAAAAGCACATTCAAATTCTTTTGAAGTGATAAACGAATAGTTGGCTTGTGGTCATCCAACGTCGTTTATTATATTTCACCCCGTAGTTTGTCCGACTCGGATAATCGGGTTTAGTCTAAACCACTCTTAGTCAACTAGTGTAGAGCAAAGCCAAAACCTCATATTTAGCGCATTTTCTTGAGATGACACAACACTCAAGGCACATTTGTATAAGACATGCATTCATTGTTCGTATGTTATGTGATATACCTGTTTTATGTGAATATGTTGTATGATAGTCCATTATTTCAAAGTTTTTTTAAGAGCTTCATACACATAAATATCAAGTCACTGTCAAGTCACTTTTACCTTTTGAGTTATTTTTCTTTGAAAATGTTATTGTTGGTCCGAAGTGTCAAGGGATAAGAGGGCTCGCGAAATTTGAATTTTTAGATTTTACAAGACATTTATACCCAATTAAAAAGATAAATCAGGGGAGTCTTTGACTAAGAGGTCAAACTCATTTATTTTTTACATGATGGCCTTGCTTTCACATATTTTTCATATTTTTGTAGGGAAATCGTCCCCGACAGCAGTCGGGAATGGTGATAATAATGTATAGTTCTTGTGAATAATTGGGAGAACACACAGTTCAAAGAGGCATCTAAAAAAGAGTACAACAACAAATTATTACTGGGAGGCCACATTCAACAGACGGTACAAAGATCGAGAGTTAAGAGGATACAAAATATATTGGTGCAAACAATCAGAAGACACTCTCTGACTAAAGATGTCAACGATACTATACTTACGAGCATCACTCTATGTTTGTCTAATTTTTAAAGAATTTTGTACCTTATCTGAATGAACTACGCGTACCTGATTTTCGTATCAATGAAATACGTAGGCAACCCTTCTTGGATTCGGTATTATTTTTTCCAAAAGTAAAAAAAAAATAGTTTGTGCATATTTCATACCATATATGCACGAACTACGTGCACCTGATTCTCATCTCGATGAAATACGTAGGCAGCCCTTCTTGGGTTCGGTATTTATTCTTTCAAATTTCAAAAAAAAAGAGAAGAAAAGTAAAGTAGTTTGTGCATATTTTCAAAGACATATCTGCACAAACTACGTGAACCTGATTCTCATCTCGGTGAGATACGTAGGCAGCCCTTCTTGGATTCGGTATTTATTCTTTAAAATTTCAAAAAAAAAAAGAGAAGAAAAGTAAAGTAGTTTGTGCATATTTTCAAAGACATATCTGCACGAACTACGCGAACCTGATTCTCATCTCGGTGAGATACGTAGGCAACCCTTCTTGGGTTCGGTATTTATTCTTTCAATTTTTTTAAAAAAAAAGAGAAGAAAAGGAAAGTAGTTTGTGCATATTTTCAAAGACATATCTGCACGAACTATGCGAACCTGATTCTTATCTCGATGAGATACGTAGGCAGCCCTTCTCGGGTTCGGTATTCATTCTTTCAAAAATAATAATATTGTGTACATATTATAAAAGTCATGTTTTCTGCTTAAATGGGACCAATGCAGTTTGGAGCATGTAAAAATATGTGATATGATGGAGAGGACTGACTTTGTGGTAAACTATAGAATCTTTTGGTACCTCTCATTTATACTTTTGTGATGCTTGAAAATTCTCTTGCATGCATTCAAGATAAGAATAAAACCAACCTCATGGGTTTATGTGCATTATGTGGTGAGCTTTTAGATCAAAATTTAATTGCATCGCACTGTTGATCTAGAACTTGGCTTGAATGTTTATCGAGGCAAAATCCTGAGTTATGTTTGGTTTGGGAAAGGATTGTAGGCCTTCTTTGATCTGATTGTGCCTTTCAAAACCTACCAAATGACATTAATCCCTAGTTTTCCCCACTTTGAGCCTGAAGCTTTTCTTTGAACAACCACATCTTAGCCATTACCTTTCTGAGTGCTTACATGAACTATCCCTCTCTTGACCCAACCTTCTTGAGCGCACAAAGATGTGCAAATTATAAGAGAAGATCCAAAGGCAAAGGATATTGAGTCTCCCAAAGTCAAAGAAGCAAAAACGACTTCTAGAGAAAGAAAAAGAAAGAAAGAAAGAAAAAAGGTTGAAAGAAATAAAGAAAGACAAAAACACCCCTACAGAGTCAATGAAAGAAGAGAAGGAAAATATTCAATTATAAAATGGAGAAAACTTCAAAAGAAAAGGGTAGAAAAAAAAGTCCCAACAAATAAGGACTCAAAAGAAGTAGAAACAAAAGAAAATGGTGAAAAAAGGAGAAGCTACAACGAATATGAATTCAGGAGAAGTCGAAAAAGAGGGGGACAAAAAAGAGGATAAGACGCCAAAGGCTTATCAATCGTTTGACGCACAAAATCACTATGACGCTCAAGGAGGAATTAGTCACTCTTATTCCAAATAAATATCCTACCCGTCCCTAAGCCTACATTACAAGCAAATGACAAACCCTACATGATCTCATTCCAAATGTTCTCACATTAGTGGAGATTTACATAAGGGCCAAGCATATGGTATCACAGTTGCATGCATTGAACATTCTTGTGAGTGTGAGTGCACTTTGAAAAATGTTCTCAAATCAAACGCTTCAAATATGTGTGAAATAGGACTATTCTTGTTGCGAGGGCACTTGAAACATGAGGATTGATACAATTCAAAAACTTTGTTTGAGGTAAGATGAACAAATCTTGTTGATACTTATGTATGTTTGAGGTACCACTTGAAGTTGTAGGAATTACCTTAAATTCAGTCTTAGTTATAAAAAGAAAAAAAAGAGGAGAGATTTACATGCAATCCTAACTGTTGGTACAAACGGTAGTCAAGACTTGACAGTCTCTTCGTATTCTTTATTTAACAAAAAAAACCAAAACAAAACAAAAAAAAAGAAAAAAAGTGAGCAAACACTCACCCTTTAACATCTTTCCAAAGCATATTTTTTTAGATTCTTTCCTCTAAAAATAATAATTTGCATTTCCCTTTTTCGGTTGTCCGTCCCCATAATGTGACATATCTTTTATCTTTAGGCTTTGAATATCGCAAGAAATATCATTTTCCTATTTCATGATGTTCATACTATACATTCTCTACTGATGATCTTGTCTCAGATTCTTTGCAGTATTCATCATCTACAGGATTCGAACTACATTTGACCTGGTTCCTGGCTCAACAGGATATATAGGCGTCACGACGGCTCGGTAATGTACCCGGTGTGATTTTCTGTTCTCCTTGTAATAAAAACTAGGACATAATTTTTGAGAATATCTCAAAAATTCACATTAAAGGTGCTATCTCCAGCAAATCAAGATTGGAGATCATTTTAAGATTTGCCAAGATTGGAGATCATTTTGAGATTTGCCATGAGTTCTAACTGGGACAGAATTTTTGAGGAAGACCTCAAAAATTCCACCAAGTACTGTCAAAAGCTTGATAGTCAACTTCAAATGATCCAGCATCGCTCGAAGTTCCAAGTCAACTTCAAAATCTCCAACATTGCCATATGGAGTAGAATAAATCCAGGACACGAGCCACCAGCGCCTCGTACAAATCCCCCAAAAAAGGTGAAAGCATTGAGGCGATGACACTTTATAGACAATCATCGAGCCATCCACCTCCCTACAGTGGACAATCATCGATTCATTCATCTTTGCATTTTTCATTTGCCAAAAGAGCTATATCATTTTTCATTTGTCGAGAGGGCCATTGCATTTTTCATTTGCCAAGAGGGCCATTGCACTTTTCATTTGCCAAGAGGGCCATTGCATTTTTCATTTCCCGAGAGAGTCATTGAATTTTTTATTTGCCAAGAGGGCCATTGCATTTTCATTCGTTGAGAAGGCCATTGCATTTAAGTCACATCTATTCGGAGGTGAAGGATGTGAACCCTATCAATTCAATGTTCAAGTCGGAGGAAATTTGCGTTGAAAGATATTTGAATTTAAGTCGCATCTATTCGGAGGTGAAGGATGTGCACCCTATCTATTCCACGTTCAAGTCAGAGGAAACTTGCGTTGAAAGATATTTGCATTTAAGTCGCATTTATTTGGAGGTGAAGGATGTACACCATATCTATTCAACGTTCAAGTCGGAGGAAACTTGTGTTGAAAGATATTTACATTTAAGTCACATCTATTCGGAGGTGAAGGATGTGCACCATATCTATTCCACGTTCAAGTCGGAGGAAATTTACATTGAAAGATATTTGCATTTAGGTCATATTTATTCGGAGGTGAAGGATGGTCACCCTATCTATTCCACGTTCAAGTCGGAGGAAACCTACGTTGAAAGATATTTGCATTTAAGTCGCATCTATTCGGAATTGAAGGATGTGCACCCTATCTATTCCGCGTTCAAGTTGGTGGAGACATGCGTTGAAAGATATTTGCATTTAAGTCACATTTATTCGGAGGTGAAGGATGTGCACCCTATCTATTCCACGTTCAAGTCGGAGGAAACTTACGTTGAAAGATATTTGCATTTATGTCGCATCTATTCGGAGGTGAAGGATGTGCAGCCTATCTATTCTGCCTTCAAGTCGGTGGAGACTTGCGTTGAAAGATATTTGCATTTAAGTCGCATCTATTCAGAGGTGAAGGATGTGCACCCTATCTATTCTACGTTCAAGTCAGAGGAAACTTGCGTTGAAAGATATTTACATTTAAGTCGCATATATTCAGAGGTGAATGATGTGCACCATATCTATTCCACGTTCAAGTCGGAGGAAACTTGCGTTGAAAGATATTTGAATTTAAGTCGCATCTTTTTGGAGGTGAAGGATGTGCACCATATCTATTCCACGTTTAAGTCGGACGAAACTTACGTTGAAAGATATTTGCATTTATGTCACATCTATTCGGAGGTGAAGGATGTATACCCTATCTATTCCACGTTCAAGTAGAAGGAAACTTGCGTTGAAAAATATTTGTATTTAGGTCGCATCTTTTCGGAGGTGAAGGATGTGCACCCTATCTATTTCACGTTCAAGTCGGTGAACACTTGCGTTGAAAGATATTTGCATTTACGTCGCATCTATATGGAGGTGAAGGATGTGCACCCTATCTATTCTACGTTCAAGTCGTAGGAAACTTGCGTAGAAAGATATTTGCATTTAAGTCGCATCTATTTGGAGGTGAAGGATGTGCACCATATCTCTTACATATTCAAGTCGGAGGAAACTTGCGTTGAAATATATTAAATTTAAGTAGCATCTATTCAGAGGTGAAGCATGTGCACCATATCTATTCCATGTTCAAGAAAAAAGAAACTTGTGTTGAAAGATATTTGTATTTAAGTCGTATCTATTCGGAGGTGAAGGATGTGCACCATATCTGTTCCACGATCAAGCCGGAGGAAACTTGCGTTGAAAACTATTTGCATTTAAGTCGCATCTATTCAGAGGTGAAGGATGTGCACCCTATCTATTCCACGTTCAAGCCGGAGAAAACTTACATTGAAAGATATTTTCATTTAAGTCGCATCTATTCGGAGGTGAAGGATGTGCACCCTATCTATTCCACGTTCAAGTCGGAGGAAACTTCCGTTGAAAGATATTTACATTTAAGTCGCATCTATTCAGAGGTTAAGGATGTGCACCTTATATATCTATTCCACGTTCAAGTCAGAGCAAACTTGCGTTGAAAGATATATAGATTTAAGTCACATCTTTTCGGATATGAAGGATGTGCACCATATCTATTCCACATTCAAGTCGGAGGAAACTTGCGTTGAAAGATATTTCCATTTAAGTCACATCTATTCGGAGGTGAAGGATGTGCACCCTATCTATTCCACGTTTAAGTAGAAGGAAACTTGCGTTGAAAGATATTTGCATTTAAGTCATATCTATTCGGATGTGAAGGATGTGCACCCTATCTATTCCGCGTTCAAGTCGATGGAGACTTGCGTTGAAAGATATTTGCAATTAAGTCGCATCTATTTGGAGGTGAAGGATGTGCACCCTATCTATTCCATGTTCAAGTCAGAGGAAACTTGCATTGAAAGATATTTATATTTAAGTCGCATCTATTCGGAGGTGAAGGATGTGCTCCATATCTATTCCATGTTCAAGTCGGAGGAAACTTGCGTTGAAATATATTTATATTTAAGTCGCTTCTATTAAGAGGTAAAGGATGTGCATCCTATCTATTCCACGTTCAAGTCGGAGGAAACTTGTGTTGAAAGATATTTGCATTTAAGTCGCATCTATTTGGAGGTGAAGGATGTGCACCCTATCTATTCCGCGTTCAATTGGTGAAGACTTGCGTTGAAAGATATTTGCATTTAAGTCACATCTATTCAGAGGTGAAGGATGTACACCCTATCTATTCCACGTTCAAGTCTGAGAAAACTTGTGTTGAAAGATATTTGCATTTAAGTCGCATCTATTCGGAGGTGAAGGATGTGCACCCTATCTATTCCACATTCAAGTCAGAGGAAACTTGCGTTGAAAGATATTTGCATTTAAGTCGCATCTATTCGAAGGTCAAGGATGTGTACTCTATCTATTCCACATTTAAGTCGGAGTAAACTTGCGTTGAAAAATATTTACATTTAAGTCGCATCTATTCGGAGGTGAAGGATGTGCACCCTATCTATTCCGCGTTCAAGTTGGTGGAGACTTGCTTGAAAGATATTTTCATTTAAGTCACATCTATTCGGAGGTGAAGTATGTGCACCCTATCTATTCCATGTTCAAGTCAGAGGAAACTTGCGTTGAAAGATATTTACATTTAAGTCGCATCTATTCGGAGGTGAAGGATGTGAACCCTATCTATTCCGCGTTCAAATCGGTGGAGACTTGCGTTGAAAGATATTTGCATTTAAGTCGCATCTATTGAGAGGTGAAGGATGTGCACCATATCTATTGCACGTTCAAGTCGGAGGAAACTTGCGTTGAAAGATATTTGGATTTAAGTCGCATCTTTTCGGAGGTGA
>JAJONR010001109.1:0-16980 GCA_029582245.1 Solanum etuberosum | reverse complement strand
ATCCCTTTTATTGCTTTTAGTAGTTTTAGTTTCATTAGGATGTCGTGGGTCTTGTCCCGACATCCATCTCAGTTGTTTAGAGGCTTCATAGACAGTCATATGTTAGTTCTTGAGTTTTCTATTTCCTGTTTTAATGGCTGAGACTTGAGTTGTCATTTTGGCTAAGTTTAATAGTTCTTAAAGACATTTGCATGAGTCATCTTTTGAGACTATTTCTTGTGTTTAAGATTTCCGCTGAGTAAGTAAGTCAGGCCAAGGGTTCGCTTGGGGCCATCAATGGTTCTCGAGTGCCAGTCCCGCCCAGGGTGTAGGCTCGGGGCGTGACGTGAGATGAGGTAAAAAAAATAAAAATTTGAAATTAAAAATATTTTTTAAAAACAAACTTAAATTTTTTTTGGAGGGGGTGGGGGGCTGATGGGGGGTCGCTGATAGGGGTGGGGTGGGGGTGGTGAAAAATAAAAAATTGAAATTGAAAGTATTGTTTTAAAAACAAACTTTAATTTTTTTTATTTTTTTTTTGGGGGAGTGGGGGCGGTGGGTGGGTGGGTGGGGGGGCTGGCAGGGGGGTTCAAGGGTAGGAGGGGTTGGGTGAAAATAAAAATTTGAAATTGGAAATATCTTTTAAAAACAAACTTTAAATTATTATTTTTTTGGGGGGGTGGGTGGGTGGGAGTGGTGGTAGGGGGTCGTAGGGGGCTGGCGGGAGGGGGAGGGGGAGGGGTGGGGTAAGAAAATAAAAAAATTGAAGTTGAAAAATATTATTTTAAAATAAGCTTTAAATTTATTGATTTCAACAAAAAAATTGTAATTTGAAGTTGGAGGAAAGTTTTGGAAAATATTTTTCTTAATTTTTGAAGGGAAGTCATTTTCCTTAAATTTGAGGAAAATGAGTTGATTTGAAAAACATTTTACTCAACCAAACATGAGAAAATTGGAAAATCCTACCAAACACACCCTAAAATAGTACTTGCCATCCATCTATAATTTTTGTTGGTAGTGAATGTATCCAGAGGCGGAGCTAGCAAGGGTCGAGGGGTTCACTCAAAACTCCCTCAAAGAAAAATTACATCGTTTATACATGATTAAAATTATTTTATATATATATATATATATAGTAGATTTTAAACCTCTTTTAACCTCTCCGTGTGTATATTTAGCGAAAATCATTGAATGTAGTGTTCGAAAACTAAATAAAACATGGTAGTTGGTACAAGTTACGTTAACGATTTAAATTGTTTTAAAATAATAAAAGAGTAAATTACACTAAATAAATGCCCCTACAATATGACTCAACTACAAATCCACCCCATATTAAGTAAATCCTATACAAATACATTATTAATGTTATACTTATTTTTCAAAATCAAACATTTAAATCCCTTATATAATGAAAATCCTATCCAAAGGAATGTTCGTGTAACTCAATCATCATCATCATATATATATATATATATATTACTAAAAGTGGGAAGCTCCTAACCTCAAAGTTGGATTACCATTTTGCCCCTAAAATAAAATACAATCTAATTAAATATCTAATTAATTAAATAATAATCATTATTTTAAAAACTTTTCCCATTCAAAAATAACATTAATTCTCTACGTCACCAATTAATCATTATGTCGAGAATGTGGAGAAGATAGAAAGTTGGAAAAAGTAATTTAATGAAGACCAAATTCATTGGATTATATAAATTAAATAAACATAATTCTTTGGCAATTAAAATGTTATCAAGAATTATTAAATGAATGTTTGAATTTTGAATAACCACTACTATACAAAATTAAAAATTGAATATGAAGAGTCAATTCCCAGGTAGGAATCAGTTTTGAAATTAAAAGTTAAATTTAAAAAGGTCATTATCTAATACTATTTAAGATGGATGCTAATCACATGAGATTGGATGAATTGCACAATTCAACATGAGAAGAAAAGAGAGTTGGAAGCTGCAAATGAGGGATAACAAAAAAATGCTGGAAGTTGCTAATCAAAAAGAAGAAACAAAAGCAGCGGAAAAAAGAAAAGTAGATTGAATACATGTGTAGAAGAAATAGTTTTTATGTTAATATGTTTGACGCCAACAATAAGAAAGTTACTATTTGTTATTTATTCATCAGAACGTGGGAACTTGCTTAGCAATATATATCATCAACTCCTCACACTTGCTTTCTTTTTTTCATTACAAGATTTTTATCCTTTATAATTCATTTGTTTCCGATTTTCAACTCGGTATAGTTACAAACTTTAAATTTAGTTATCATTGTGAGCCTTTGGAACAGTAAATATGAAAAATCAAATTTGTCATTCTTCTTCTTTTGCTTGCATATTTTGATGTCATTTGTCTTTTTAATATTTTAAACTTTCTTAAGTGAATTTTTTTAAATTCTTTTCGGGTATTATTTGCCCTTAAATTGCAAAAGGTTTGTTTACAAGATACAAATGTGACCGGACATTTTTGTCAACACAATACTTTGATGAATTGAGTAATACTATTCTTTTTTTTTAAAGTAAAGAATGATAATATTCATCTATAAGAAAATACAAAATAGAAGTTTGTATCATAGATGACTTGCTTTATGGGTTACACAAAACTTTTTATTGGTCATTAATGAGTTTAATATCTAGGCTTTTAATTCTATTATGTGGAAAAGTATTAATTATAGATCAAAGAAAGTTCTAAGATATGTGTGCACCATTTAAAATTTAAAATTGGGATATAAATTTATATTGAAATTTAGAAATTCACGGTCGGATTACCATTTTGATTTCAAAGTTTGATTACCATTTTGCCACTACTATAAATTAAAATGTTATAATAATAATATTTTTATTTTATTTTTACTTTTTCCTGTTCATTTACTCTATTTTTTACTAAATAAAATAATGATGATTTCATTTATCCCAAAATAAAGAGTACTTCACTCGCCATTATATCTGCCAACACGAGTACTTGACATTTTCAATAAGTTTTATCTAATAAATATTTGTATTCGTAACCGACTTTTTATGTAATCTATAATTACAATATTTGATATGTATTAACCTCTCACAATTGTAATAATAAGAATAATAATTATAATAATAATAATAATAATAATATTTTCAAAGTTCTTGTACTAGTAGCATGAGATACACTGGCAGCATACATGTTCGAGTATATATATATCGTTATAACAACTCCACACAACTTAGCATGGGACACACGTGTCCATGACTAGTATATTATTAAAAGTGAGAAGTTTCAAAGTGCAAAGTTGGATTATCATTTATTCCTACACTAAATTAAATATATATTTAATAAAATATTATTATTTCAATTATTTTTTGGATGGTAAGTTTTATAGCCAGACAATCAAATGATCATTAATTAAATTGTATAATTAATTTTTTTTAGTGTGCACATATTTTCCTTTGTAACGGTAAAGAAGATAAAAGGAAGAAATAATGTCTTGCTCCAAATTAATTTAGCAGCAATTATTGATACTTGTAAAGTACAGAGCCAATGAATCAATTTCCTTGTTGTATTATTCCAAGAATAAGAGCTATTTGTAGGTGTATAAGTAAATCTATATAAGGAAATAAAATCAGAAAATATCCCTAAATATCTCTAAGATCCCTAAAGATCTCTACCTATGATTATGCTATGAATAATATGAGTAGATATGACTATGTACATTTTGTAACACTCCCCCTCAAGTTGGAGCATAGATATTAATCATGCCCAACTTGTTACAAAGATATTCCACCCGAGTTCCATTCAAAGCCTTCGTGAATATATCACACAATTGCTCTCCTGTCTTCACATAACCAGTAGAAATCACGTTCTCTTGAATCTTCTCACGGACAAAGTGACAATCGACCTCAATATGTTTTGTCCGTTCATGATACACTGGATTTGAGGCAATCTGTAGAACAACCTGATTATCACATCAAAGTTTTGCTGGAAAAGAAGGATTCAAACCAACCTTAGCTAAAAGGTGTTGTATCCATAGTATTTCACATGTGGACTGAGCCATAGCTCTATATTCGGACTCTGTACTAGATCGAGATACAACATTTTGTTTCTTACCCCCCCAATATACTAGATTTCCACCAATAAAGACACAATAGCCAGTAGTCGATCTTCTATCAATTCTTGATCCTGCCCAATCTGCATCTGCAAAGCATTAAACACGAGTATATCTGTGGTCGCTATACAATATGCCAAGGCCAGGGGATCCTTTCAAATAACACAGAATTTGTTCAAAGGCAGCCCAATGTTTGACAGTTGGTACACACATGAATTGACTAACAATACTGACTGCATAGACAATATCTGGCCGAGTCACAGTAAGGTAGTTCAGTTTCCCAACCAATCTTCTGTATCTTTCTGGATCATCAAAAGGGTACGCATCATCCTTAGTAAGATGTGCATTAGGAACCATTGGTGTGCCACCCGGTTTTGCTCCCAAATTATCAGTTTCTGCAAGTAGGTCAAGTACATACTTTATTTGAGATAATAAAATCCCTTTCTTGCTTCTAGCTACTTCTACACCCAAGAAGTATTTCACTTGTCCCAAGTCTTTGGTATGAAACTTGGCATGTAAAAAACTGCTTGAGAGAAGAAATTCCAGTACAATCATCTCCAGTAATAACAATATCGTCAACATAGAAAAATAGAAGAATAATACCAGTTATTGATTGTCTATAAAAGACTGAATGATCACACTTGCTCATCTTCAACCCAAATTCTTGAACTACATCTCTAAATTTTCCAAACCAGGCACGAGGACTCTGCTTTAGACCATATAGATATTTTCTTAGATGACAAACTTTTCCATACTCTCCCTAAGCAACAAACCCATGTGGTTGCTCCATATACACCTCTTCATGGAGATCACCATGAAGGAAAGCATTCTTGATATCCAATTGATGCAAAGGCCAATGTTGAGAAGCAGCCAAGGAAATAAGCAAACGAACAGAGGTGAGCTTAGCTACGGGGGAGTAAGTGTCCAAATAATCTACCCCATAAGTCTGAGCATAGCCTTTAGCCACAAGTCTAGCCTTAAGTCTTGCAATAGAACCATCAGGATTGACTTTGACTGTAAAAACCCATTTGCATCCTACTACTTTCTTTCCTTTGGGTAAATCCATCAAATCCCAAATATGATTTTCATCTAAAGCATGTATCTCTTCAAGCATTGCATCACGTCATCCAGGATTAGTCAAGGCTTCTTTCACTGTTTTAGGAATAGAGACAGAGTCTAGTGAACCAATCAAACAACTAAATTCAGGAGATAAGTGGTCATAAGAAACAAAGTTAGCAATGGAATATGTGAATTTACACTGACGTGTACCTTTTCGAAGAGCAATAGGAAGGTCAAGATTTTCTGAAGAATCAAGTGGAGAAGGAAATAATGATGAAGGAGTTTATGTAGGATAAGTATCATCATTACCTCTCCTCCTTGAGTAAACTTGAACAATTAGCAATCTTGTTGGAACGGATGAAGCAGGTTCTGGAGGCATAATAGTTGACTGATTCTCAATAAATGAACTAGAAGATGGAAGAACAACATTATCTGATTGTTTTTTTTACAGCACGAGTAACCTGATAGATCAACCACTTATTTTCCTCCACCTCACTTGTAGAAATGGGAGGTGCATAGAAGAATGGTGTAGCCTCTGAAAATACCACATCAGTTGACACTAGGTATTTGCCAGCTCAACAGAATAACACCGATACCCTTTCTGAAGTCGAGAATAGCCCAAGAAAACACATTTTAACGCCTTTGGATCCAATTTAGTAACAGATGGTCGAACATCTCGAACATAACATGTGCTTCCAAACACCTTAGGTTCCACCGAAAATAGTGATTTGTTTGGAAAAAGAACACTATAAGGCATATTACCTGCCAACACAGTCGACGACATACGATTGATCAGAAAACAAATTGTAGCGACTGCATCAGCCCAAAATTATTTGGGGACTTTCAATTGGAACAAAAGTGCCCGAGTTGTCTCAAGTAGATGCCTATTCTTCCTCTCAGCAACTCCATTTTGAGAAGGTGTATCAATACATGAAGACTGATGAAGAATACCGTGCTTTCTCATGTAAGACCGAAATAATTCTGACCTATATTCTTTAGCATTATCACTCCTTAGAATCCTAACTGAGGCACTAAATTGAGTTTTGACTTCAGCGCAGAAGGCAGTAAAGTTAGTAAACTCTTCAGATCGACTCTTCATAAAGTAAATCCAAGTCATTCGAGAAGAATCATCCACAAAAGTAATAAAATATTTATGCCCAGTTTTAGAAACAATAGGACATGGTCCCCAAACATCTAAATGTACTAACTCAAAAGCAGACTCAACTCGATTATTAACCCTTGGACCTAGTGAGATGCGATGGTGTTTTGCAAATTTACATGACTCACATTCCAATGAGAAAATATGCTGAAACTGAGGACAAAACTTTTTCAACAAAGGTAGAGAAGGATGTCATAATCGACAATGTGCTTCAAATGGAGATACGACACTTGAGCAGGCAACAAATCGAGATTCCCATTCATCAACGATATATAGATCATCAGATATATGTCCTTTACCAATAACCTGATTTGTAGTAAGATCACGAAATAAATAATGATCGGGAAAGAAAGTGATATAACAATGAAGGTCTCTGGTAACTTTACTAACAGAAATCAGATTAAAGGCCAATTTTGGTTGACTTAATACAAATGACAAGGTGATAGAGGAGGTAGGTTTAACAGTTCCAGATCCAACAATGTTACAGGTTGATCCATCAGCTACTGTAACTGGAGAGGGTACTTTGTGTGGCTGAAAACTAAAAAAAATATTAGGATTACCTGTCATATAATTGGTGGCACCTGAATCAATCACCCATTTATTTAAAGAGGTGATAAGACATGCTTTATCTGACTTGGGAAAATCATTAACTGAAGTGGATTCGTTCAATATTTTCTTATATCGAGAGAATTTAGCAAACTCCTCAACCGAAATCAAAACCATTTTGTCAGAAAATGGACTAGAAGCAACAACAACCTCACCTTGATCAGTCTTTTTTTTCCCAACTAAAATGCTCACTGTATTAGATCAAATTGATGTTGAAACCAATAGAACATTCCAAGTAGGCTATATCTGAAAGTCACACTATACCCAAAAGGAAAGACAAACAGTAACTAACGGGCAGACAGAATCTTAAGGTTGACAACCAAACTTGAAATTGCACTTCAAAACAATTTTCTAAATGAGCAGCAGATAGCCTCCAAAACAATATCAAGTTTACAATTTGGAGCAATCATTCAACTCACTGTTGCACTTTGCAGACAGCCTCCAATCATACATCAGAATGAAAGACTAAATACCAATAAACAGAGAAGTGTCAAACCTGACCAATGAGAGTGTACAGATTCTATTTCAAGGATTCTCTTCTCCAACGTATGGTCCGATGATTAGAGGACCACCACAAATCATCCAGAAATGTCAAGCCAAAATCGTAACAGAAAACCAGACCAAGATAGATCCACGTACGCACCTTCACGTACTTCAAGATCTGCAATGTCTCCAGCAGTTTTCCTGGCGCGTGAGTCTCACGCTCTTCTCCTCTGACCACCGGATTCTGGTGTTTTGTATATCGGAGGAGTTCTGATCTAACTCAGTCAAAGCAGGATAACCCGCTCTGATACCATGTAAAGTACAGAGCCAATGAATCAATTTCCTTGTTGTATTATTCCAAGAATAAGAGTTATTTGTAGGTGTACAAGTAAATCTATCTAAAGAAATAAAATCAGAAAATATCCCTAAATATCTCTAAGATTCCTAAAGATCTCTACCTATGATTATGTTATGAATATTATGAGTAGATATGACTATATACATTTTGTAACAATACTTAATAGCAATAAGTCAATAACCATGAAGTGAGATAGAAAAATATCCCCTCCGTCCCTTTTTACTTGACAAATTTTAACTTGACACACCTATTAAGAATAATAACAATGATTGATATAGTGAATTTATCATTTTATCCCTATTAATTGATTCATTAACTCAATATTAATAAATTGAGAGGTATAATAGGAAGAAAAAAATTGACCTTCCTTGATTTGTCAAAAATGACAAGTAAAAAGGGAAATCAAATTAGGAAATATTTGACAAGTAAATAGAGACGGAGGGAGTATGTTTAAAACCGTGTATGAGAGGAGAGTAAGAAACTCATGTATAACTGTTGGGATAATGAAAGATGAGTCAGACCAACAAGGGTTGTGGTGGAGTGGTAAGTACTCATCCTTAACCAAACGGTCTCGGATTCGAGTCAAATGGAGTCGCCTTTGTTAGGGAATGCTTTACCCAGTGAAATTTTACTTGTACAACTAGGAGAAACAAAGTTTCACATAAAAGTTCAAAGCACTTTCAATAGTGTTCTTAACATTTATCCCTTCAACATGAAAATGCGCATTATTTTACAGCAAATCACAAACTATGACATAGTTCTGTATGAATGATGATAGGTTTATGGTCATTTTCGCGACATGGTGCCTCGCGTAGCGATTCTTCAGAGTCTGACAAGATCAAGACTAGTCTTATCAAGTGGCTTGGACAAAAAATTTGAGACATAATCAACTACTAGAACTTGTTTATATAGTGGGGGGTTTTCTTCTGATATGAGCTCTTTGATTGGACCAAACATCTTTGGAGGTGTAGAAACTCCACTGAAGAAGAATATCACTGAAATCCTTGGTTCTGCTGCCTTATTTGCTACAACTCTATGAGTTGCACTTACAAACTTGTCATTTGATAGGATCTGTTACAAAATCGGATTGAGATGATGAGTAACAGTTTGTGAAAAAAATGAGAACAAAAAAGTTGTATTTTGTTGCAAACCTGAAGAAGGTCACCAATAATAACAACCAAACCATGTTCAATCGGTTCAACATCGGCCCATTGGTTATCACACATGACTTGGAGCCCACCAATCTGATTTTGAAGGATAACGGTAAGGAAAACAGGATCTGTATGCTTACCAGTACCAAGAGTTAGCTCTGGCTGTGGGCATGCCGGGTAGTAATGGCATGCCATCCCTTGTTCTTTGGCACATTCTGTAGCTTTCAACTGGTCAGGTTTTAGCCCAAGACCTTCTGATAGTAAGCCAAAAAGAATGTCCCCTAGTTTATCGACATGATTTGTGTACTCAACGTATGCCTTCCTGGACATTTAAGAAAATATCAGAGACTACTAAGTTATAAAATACTATAAAGATCAAACAATTGTGACCTTTACTGAATGAAAAAGTTCAGAACCTAATTAATATGATTACAGAATGAAGTATCACTTCTTTAGATGCCGTATGAAGGCAAGGTTGAGCGGAACGTCTCTATGAATAGTTATGATCTTAGGTAACACGCAAAGGCAGATCCAAAATTTGACGTTTATAGGTTTCTACATCGACCTCAGTTAACATGCAATAATTATTAACTGGATTCACAGTCAAATATTTAGAGGATATCTAGTGGATTTTTGATAGATATGCTAAGGTTTAAGTAAAAGCTATTGGTTCCCATGATCCTGTAACATCTATCCAAATATCAACTAGAAATGAAGATACATAGTTTACCTGCAAACTTCTGGTAATTCTTCAGGTTCAATGTGACCAGAAACTAGCCCAGCGACATACAATGTATCCTTCCAGTGTGCAGTCTTTCCTTTTGTTTTGTACACATGAACATTGCCATCATATCTAACTCGTCTGGTTGTTGGATCAGACGAATAGTACTCTTTCTTCACTTCAACATCTTGTTCATGAAATTTACGAGTCCCATCAATCATTCCTTCCAAAACACTTGAAGGAACCCCGTGATTTATCACTTGGAAAAGTCCCAATTTCTCAGATACTCCCCTTATTTCATCAACAATGATCTTACGCCGATCTTCAACTTCTATGCCACTAAGATCCACCACCGGAACCTGTAGAGTTGACTTGCACATATTCAACTCCTCAGCAAGTTCATGAGGTGGCCTAATGAAAATTCTTGGAATCTCGACTACTCCAGAATCAACTAGTCCCTTAACACCAGCTTTTGTATCATCAATAGCCTTTTTCTCATCCGATGGATCATAATCCATTGCTAAATTCAGCTTGAGAAAGTTTTACAAAATTTGGTACAAAGAGAGTACTAATTAGATGGTTGAGTTTTCAAAACATAGTTTTCATAAACATATTAAACATCCCATTATAGTTTTATAAATATTCCTTTAGCATAAAACAAAGATTTGATAAGAGCAGTTCATTAAAAACAAATAGTAGTTGAGTGGTTGTAATAATTGATATTAATCAATTGATCAAGTTATTATTAACGTTGCAAGTTGTATTATTCAACCCCTAATTAAATTCATTTTATTATCAAGTTATTATAATCAAGAAGACAAAAAAAACCAGAAGCACATACACGTACAAAACACTCTCCCTTCACCTTCTCAAAATACTGGTAGTACAACAGCCCCTTTCAACACATGATGTTCATGTGAAAACCTTCTTGCTCAAGCAAGGAAAAAATCACGACCTACCACGTAGTATTTTACCAACAAATTCACTAAACACGAGCAAGGTTAGATTACAAACACCACAGAAAAAAAGGCTGCAAGTTCTCGAGCACTTTTAATTGTATCCTGAAAATAGATATTGTTGGCTAATTAAAACAGCAGTGAATACTGATCACTTGGAAAATCCAATGGATCTCATATGAAAATGATCCGATTTTTCTAACAGCAGATGAATGATGATAGTGCATACATTATTATTATTAGAGGAATTAAATGAAGGATACATAAGGGAGTATGTTCTTGAGATTTATCCCTTTTTATTTGAAAATAAACAATAGAATAGGAAAGATGACATTATTGTCCAGCGAATCACAAATTCTGACTCCGTCTCTCTTCACTGTCTGAAAAGATCAAGACCAGTCTTATCAAGAGGCTTGGAGAAATACTTAGTGACATAATCAACTACTTGAAATTCTTTATATAGTGGGGGATTTTCTTCCGATATGAGCTCTTTGATTGGACCATACGTCTTAGGAGGTGTAGAAACTCCGCTGAAGAAGCATGCCACTGAAATCCTTGGTCCTACATTTTTTGCTACAACTCTATGAATTGCACTCACAAACTTGTCATTTGATAGGATCTGTGACAAAATCAGATTGAGATGAGTAATAGTTTGTGAAAAAATGAGAACAAAAAAGTTGTGTTTTGTTTCAAACCTGAAGAAGGTCACCAATATTAACAACCAAACCATGTTCAATCGGTGTAACATCGGCCCATTGGTTATCACACATGACTTGGAGCCCACCATTCTGATCTTGAAGCAGAATGGTAAGGAAAACAGGATCAGTATGCTTCTCTGTACCAAGAGTTAGCTCTGGCTGTGGGCATGCCGGGTAGTAATGGCATACCATTAACTGTCTTTTGTCACATTCAGTGGCTTTTAAGTGGTTTGGCTTTAGACCGAGAGCTTCTGATAGTAAGCCAAGAAGAATATCTTCTAGTTTTACGACATGATTTATGTACTCAAGGGATGTTTTCCTGGACATAAGAAAAAAATCAGAGATTACTACATGAGGACAAGGTTGATATGCATTAATAATTGGATTCACAGTCAAATATTTATATACAAGATTTGGGCAAAAGGTACTAAGTTCCCGTGACCCCTTAAGTTGTACTCTAGATCCGCTACTGGCAACATGTATCCACATATCAACTAGAAATGAAGATAGAACACTGTACTGAGGCAATGACCTCTACTCAATATATCCTTAGATTTAATGCAAAAGCTTCAACACCGTGTACGCATCAAACAGGACAGATATAGAATTGAAATTCAAATGCAGAAAATACAGAGTTACCTGCAAACTTCTAGTATTTCTTCAGGTTCAATGTGACAAGAAACTAGCTCAGAGATGTATAATGTATCCTTCCAGTTTGAAGTCAATCCTTTTGTTTTGTATTGAAGAAGATTTCTCTCATATCTAACTTGTCTGGCTGTTGGATCAGACGAATAGTACTCTTTCTTCACTTCAACATCTTGTTCATAAAATTTACGAGTCCCAGCGATCATTCCTTCCAAAACACTAGAAGAAATCCCATGATTTATCAGTTGGAAAAGGCCCCATTTCTCAGATGCTTCCCTTATTTCATCAACAATCTTCTTACGCCCATCTTCAACTTCAATGCCACTTACATCCACGACCGGAACCTGTAGAGTTGATTTGCACATATTCAACTCCTCAGCAAGTTCATGAGGTGGCCTAATGAAAATTCTTGGAATCTCCACTATTCCAGAATCAACTAGTCCCTTAACACCAGCTTTTGCATCATCAATAGCCTTTTTCTCATCCGATGGATCATAATCCATTGCTGATTTCAGCCTGAGAACAAAAAGACTACTAATTAGATGGTTGAATTTTCAAAACATATTGAACATCCCATAAAATTAACATTTGTTAACAGCAGTTTATTAAATAAAACCCCTAACAAATAATTGAGTGGTTGTAGTAAAAAATAGTAATCAATTCAACTCACTAATAATTAACAAAAACATGAATTGAATTATTCGAGGAAGGCACAAGTTTATTTGGACAAGGAAAGAAAAGAGTGACTTGTGATTTTTACTCAGCTACAACATGAAATGAAAGCTTGTGTACGTTCATTAATGACCTTCGTGATTTTAATCTAATATAGATATAGATATATCGTCGTCATCATCATACTATATTATAATTGCGAAACCTCCAAGTTAAAAGTTAGATTACCAAAATACCTTTCCACCAAAAAATGAGATTTTTTATAAAGGGTTGTAATGTCTTCCCATACTTATTTTTAATAGGCTGAACACATCGGTGGCCCCTTAAAGTTGGCACCAACTTTGACTTAGACACTTCAAATAAGCTTTGTTCATTTTAGACACCTCATGTCATGCCCCGCTGTGTCATTTTGACACTTTTTACTCAATTAACAAAGTGCGTGTGTTGCATTGATTTTAAGCGCGTGGAAAACATTTTTTTTGTGAAAAATAATATTTTTTCTCTTTGTCTTCTTCCCTCTTTCTCGTTCACCTTCCACCACCATTATGTATTGATTTTGAGTAAAACAAAAAGAATCGTACACTCATTGAAAAAGATTTAAAAAAGAATCATAAACTGATTGAAATAATTTACAAAAGCTATTTTTTTTAAAAAAGTTCAGATCTAAAAAATCATCACCTTGCCGAAAAAGATGGAGATCCACCATTTTTGTTAATATCTTTCTCTCTCTCCCTCTCTTCCCCCAAAACATATTTTATTTAGAATTAGAATTATTAGTTATAAAAGAAAATATGAGAAGTCATTGAAAAAAAAAAATGGATCTAAGTCTCCTCAATTTTTCCGGCGGAACTCCAATTTCCGGCGAATTTTTTTTTAGATATGAGTCATTGAAATAACTTCCTAGAAAATGAAATCTTTTTTTAAATGTAAGTTTAAATGGTTTTTCTTTCTTCTTCTTATAATTAAATTTTTACTTATTTTTAACCAAACTGACACATGTCTTCTCTTAATTTGTCATCCGCGAGTGTATAACACACATTTTGTAACTTTTCCTGATTGTTAAAAAAGTGTCAAAATGACACATTGAGGCACGTCATAAGGTGTTTAAAATGAATAAAGCTCAGTTAAAGTGTTTAAGTAAAAATTGGTGTCAATTTAGAAGGTCATCGATGGGTTCAGCCTTTTTAATAAAATAAAAAATGTAAAATAGGAAGAATAAAGAGAATGTTGATGGCAACTTTTAATATTTAAAACTTTTGGTTTTCTTTGGGAAGGTGTTACAGACAAGAGTCCTTTCATTTTTATTTTTTTATTTTTAAATGCCTACTCTCTAAACTACCTAATCTTTCCTCTTCTCCAATTTGTTACTCAATTAAAGGGTAAGATAATAAATTGAACGAAAGATGAAAGAAGAAAGAATAATTTATGAATATATCATATTCTTATTCTATATCCCATCTGTTTTTATAGAGATAATATCTCAAATGATCACTCAATTAAAAAAAAAATCTCAGAAAGTCACTCAACTATGAGTTTTTTTCTCAGAAAGTCACTCAACTATGAGTTTTTTTCTCAGAAAATTACTCAACTTTCTTTTATAACCTCAAAGTCACTCAACTATGAGTTTTTCTTCCAGAAAGTCACTCAACTATGAATTTTCCTCTTAGAAAGTCACTTAACTTTCTTTTATAACATCAAAGTCACTCAACTATGAATATATTACTTACAAAGTCACCCAACCTATTTAATTAATTTTTTCATTAAAATTTGTTGACATGAAATTTTTATTTAAAATAAAAAATGATAAAAAAAAATAGGAAAATATCCTAACAAAAGTAGAATTTAAATAATTTTAATAAAAATAGGTTTAAGTCGACTAACAAGACCTTCTGCTATCAAAATTTGGTGTCTTTCCAAATTGTTTTTAACTGGATTTTGGGTATAAGTTTTTTTAAAGTTAATTTCAAATTTTCCGTTTCAGCATAGGAATAAAAGGGCTCATTTTACATAAAATTGCTTTTTAAAAAAAATTAAGGTTCATTTTGTGTACTGTTCTGTTGGAATAAAAATACAATTAAATAATCACGTTTAAAATAGTCTTCGGTTAATGACTAATAATAATAAAATAATAACAATATTATTATTATTCTATTTTTTACTATTTTTATTTTTAAATAGAAAAATTTCATGTAAACAAATTTTAATGAAAAATTCAATTAAATAGGTTGAGTGACTTTCTAAGTAAAATACTCATAGTTGAGTGACTTTGAGGTTATAAATAAAAGGCAAACTGGTCAGATGAACCCTTATATTTGTATGCGTTTATATTCTGAACCATTTTACTTAACTCTTTGTCAACTGAACTGAATTAAAATGAGACTTTTAAACCCTTTCAATTATGTGTGTACCTCACTCTCCCTTTAATTAATGACATGTCACATCCATGTCACATATATTAATGTCATGTCATTATTATTTTCATAACTATTTTAATTATTAACCAAAAAAGTAAAAATTAAAGAAAAAATAATAATAAGTTTTCTATTTTAAGAAAATTATTAAAATTGTTATTTCTCTCCAATTCCCCACCTTCCCAAACCCAGAACCATGTTAACCTCAATTCACCATCTCTACTATCTACGTTCCTAAGTTTTTTCTTCTTCGAGATTCAACTATGAAGCTCTAAAATCACAAGGAGAGAGTTTTCACATTATTTATTGGTCTACCTATATGATATTACATCTGATAATTGTCAGTAACTAACTAATTTGAACTGACTACATCTTTTGGATCTGAGATATTGTGACAAATTTTTGGGGGCTTCCTCGAAGAAGAAGAAGAGCATACATAGTAAAAAACAGAGCTCAACGCTGAATTTTTTTTAATATTTTCTCTCCTCTTAATTTCTCTTCATTGTTCATCACTCAAACCATCACATAACCAGCAATTCACCATGGAAGACCCATAGCTATCAGAGCAAAATCACCATCAAAAACAATTATCGTTGACGACGAACTCTCTTTCACTATTTGAAACTTTCATTTACGTGCTAAAACCCACTAAAACACCCAACCGTCGATGGAGGTTCAAAAGACAAATTAGGCGGAGATATAGCAGCGGAAGGCAACTTTTGTTTTTTCAAGTTTTTTTCTTTTTATTATTTAATTTTTTTAAAAGTAAATTCTTTGCTTCACTCGCTTTATGAGTGTGATACCACGCACTCTAAGTGAGTCAGCAAAAAAATGCAACATAAGCTCGGTCAATGGTCAAAGGGGTTTAAAATTTTCATTTTATTTGAGTTTAAGGGTTCAATTGACAAAGGGTTAAATAGAAGGATTCAGAATACAAACTCATACAAGTACGAGGGTCCATCAAATTCTTTTGCCTAAATAAAAGCTGGGTAACTTTCTAAGAGAAAAATCAATAGTTGAGTGACTTTCTGAGAGATGAACTCATAGTTACGTTGAGTGACTTTCTGAGAAAAAAAAATTTAGTTGAGTGACTATCTGAGATATTATCTCTGTTTTTATAAGTTCAACTGGTTGCTAAAAATATAACATATGATATTTTTAGCAAAACAGATGAACAAAGTGTATATTTGAACCTTTTGCAATAGTTCGGGATATTTTTTTATCCTTTTTCCGTAGATAAAGGGAATGAAGAGAAGAGGGGAACACGAACACTCATAGGGAGCAAGCAACTACAGGGTCCGGTGTTGGGCTGCTTATATTGCTTATCCTTCCCTTATTAGTAGTTGTAGTATTTCTCCTATAATTTCTTGTCCTCAATAGTTGGTATTTCTCTCATAGCTTTTACATATCCTCAAATTTCTGTTACTATCTACTGTCATTTGTACTCTGATTATTGTACTATTTCCTTCTTCTTTTTTCAGTGTATGCTTTTCCTTGAGGGGTCTATCGGAAAGAACGTAAGGTCTGTGTAGACTCTACTCCTCACACACTCCACTAGTGGAATTACTAGGTATATGTTTTTGTAAATCACAATTGCTCACATGACTTTTGAAAAGATGCAGAAGCAAGAACGTTGAACTACAACATCATCGTCATCATACTATATATGATGATACTAGTGAAAAGATACTAACTTAAAAGTTGAATAACATACATTGAAAGATACAAAGGATATCATACAAAAGTGATCCGATATTGCTAAAAGAGGATGAACGATGATAGTCCATACATTATTATCCCTTTATTTGAAAAAAAAAAGACGACATTTATTGTACAGCAAATCACAAACTCTGACATTGTTCTTAGATCTGATGGTTTATGGTGATCTATCTCTCTTCACAGTCTGAAAAGATCAAGACCAGTCTTATCGAGAGGCTTCGAGAAAAACTTGGTAACATAATCAACTACTTGAAAATCTTTATATAGTGGGGGG